>CAUYSK010024234.1:0-21645 GCA_963575035.1 Avahi laniger
GGCACATGCCTGTAGTCCCAGCTACTCGGGAGGCTGAGACAGTAGGATCGCTTGAGACCAGGAGTTTGAGGTTGCTGTGAGCTAGGCTGACGCCACGGCACTCGCCCCAGGCAAGAGAGTGAGACTCTGTCTCAAAAAAAAGAAAAAAAAAAATGTATTGGAAACAGGAAAAAAGAATTTCAAAGAAATCAGTTTTTGGTCAAAATTTAAGTACATCTCAATATTTTCAGTTGAACATTTGAGTCATTGTAGGAAATACGAGGGAATAAAAGAATGGAGTAAAGTGACTAAGTCTTAGAATTTAAAACTATCCATTTCTTAGTCAAAATATTTTCAATGTGCCATTTTTATACTCCTTTCATGTGAATTCCAAAAAGACTTAAGGGAGAGACAGCTGACCCATAATTAAAACAATAATGGCCACGAAATTCAACCTCTAAAGTATTTTTAGTGTGAACTTCCCTCTGTGAAAACCATAGAAAATCACAAATAACACAGATTTTGATCAGCTGGAACTATTCCAATCATCTCAAACTCCAATACCTTTGACCCAAATTTAAAGCTTCCATTCACTGTTAAATCACTGAATGCCTCTTAGCAGATCTATTCACTTGAGAGTGTAACATTTAGATGAATACCACTTTTGTAAATGACCCTTAAGAGGATCCTTCTAAAAGCTACAGTGAGATCCCACACTGGCCTTCTTGTTAGATTTTTCCCCAAAGTTGATTTCCTTAGAGGGAAGGGAAAAGTGCTGTCTGGCATCAAAACCAAAGAAATTCTTGGGGGTTTAATCCCAAACTCTACCTCTGACCACATTGAACCTGTAAATTTCCTCTGTGCAAGATTTTACAACTCAGAAAGATGTCTTTACTTGCATGTGCTTTGAAGAGGATTAAGTCCCTCTTGATAGGATAGCACCTTAGGATATGGGAAGGTAGGAGATTCTTAAACAATTCTGAGCACCAGGACCAATTGTCCAGCTCTATCCCTGAACAAAGGGATTATTACTTCCAGTTTACATGTTACATATTTTATTACATATTTTGTTCTGATTCCAGTACCTGGATGCTATGTGATTCAAAGAAGGAATCTTATTATTACCTTCTTCTACTCTCGGTTTATTAAAACATCTGCCATGCTTTCTGTGAGAGTAAGTAAAATTTAAGCCTCCTTAGAGAAAGCAGGACATAAGAATGCTGAGTTATAAGGACAATACTCAATGTTGTTATGTAGCCCCTGATGGTAACTTCCGGATGCTTTAGGGGAGATAGGAGAAATTCTGACACTGAACACCCTTATAGTGCAGTGCAGCTGCATTAGTTTAGATTATTATAATATAGTAGAAATTTCCTGTTAACCACCACCTGCTGAGATTACAGGCTTGATAATCAAACAATATCTTTCATTTGCCTGTATGAAGCAATTTAAAGAAACGATTATAGAAAAAAACATTAATCTCTGGTTTAGCGGAAATCCTTCTATTTGCAATTTGAAACACATTATTTTTCAAACTAGTGCATGGTCTTCTTGGAAAACCTGGAATCCTAATTCAGCTTCAAAAGATGCTCAGAGACATAAAATGTTCAGCTAATGGTTTTCAGTTCTCTTCTTTATTTCCTGAATTTGTTTTACAACCTGGTAGGAAACTCCTTAATGTGTGAAATCTGCAAAATATGGGGAAGAAGCCCACAAACTCATTCCAAAAACAAAATCCAATTTTTTACTTAATAACTAGTAATTATCAATTAAACACATATTTTTTGAGAACTTATGTTCCATGAACTCTGCTGAGCATTCAAAATATAGACTTGAATCAAACCAATGCAATCACAGCCATCATGGAATTTAGAGTTTCATGGGGGATGAGAGACAATAACTCATCAGCCATTAGTGTACCGTGTGTAATGAAGGAGACACACAGGGACATGGGAGAGCGCGATGGGCAGGTGACCTAACCTAGTGGAAAGTTGGGGAAAGTGGTCATCCCCAAGGGCCTCTCTGTGGAAAGGACTCTTATGTAAAAGCTGAAGTTCAAGTTAGTCAAAGGAAAGGGCTGAGAGGGAGTTGGAGAGGGTGCAGGGTGATGCTAGAAACAGAAAAATACTTTGGGAAACCATGGAAGGTGATTTAAGGGCGAATGGGATGTGCCAGGCTTATACGTACCTTTAAAGATCACACCGCAGGGGAAAATACTGGCGGAGAATGAAGTTGATTAGAAATGGAAAACTCAATGAAGTGACCACTGCAGGAGTCTCCGTGACAGATGCTCATGGCTTAGGCTAAATGCATAAAATACCATCTCAAGACATACAGAAAGGTTTAGGTTTTTTTCCTGAGATAAAACAGAGCTTGGCACTGAAGACTGTAAGGAAACAGACGTTCCAACCTGTGAGCAAAGTCACAACTCTCAGAAGGTGAGGTGTTGGGAAACAACCTTGCCCTACTTTTCAGTTTCGGCTGCAGTGGGCACTGTTGTTGCCACCCTCCTGGAAAGAAGAGGAACTTGCTGTCTTGACAAAAATTGCAATCAACATTTTTGATTACAGAAAGCTGCAACTATTTTGATTGAACAACTTTACGTTTTATTTCCGTCTTGTCTTTGATCTGACTCCTGTCAGATCATTTCTTTCACAAGAGGCTTTGGATATTACAGGAGACAACCTCTGTAATTTAAGACAAAGTGGTCTAGTTTGGATCAGTAATTACTTCAGAGTGGGTTTCAAGAAGAGGGATAAACCTGTGGTAAATGCTCCATGACCGACATGCCTTCCCAGCCTGTCCAGCTATTCCCCTTCTCCTGATGTCGCTCCTAACCTGTATTTAAGTCAAAGCTCTAGAGGGTCAAAATCATCCACAGATATTAAACAAATCCAGTACCATACAAGCTTTGGGAGAAATTTTTATCTGTTTTTTTTCACTGTTGCAGAACCTAAACATTCAATAAATAGTCTTTGAAGAATAAGAAAATAAATGTTGACTAAAAAAAGTTGCCGAATTCCAAATATTTCATCCTTTATTCAACATCTAGGACTTACTGAGCTAAGTAAGTACCTTCTCCTTACCCTGATATTCCACCCTTCCATTTTTTACTCCAACCAAACTGTGTTATTCCTGCCTCTCTCTCCAGAAAATAACTTTGGTTTTTTGTTTGTATGCCTTTTTTTATTTCATCCGCTCAGCATAGACTTGTGCTTTTCATCTCCCACCCCTCAGTCCCCAGGTCTACCTATCAATACGGTCTGCTTCCTCTCAGGACCATCTTGAAGACCAGCTCTTTCAGGAACAAGCTTCCAATTTCCAACAATTTCCACCAAGCTTCTCACCATATCTAGGTATACTCACTTCTCCTCTTAAAAGCCCAAGGCACTTTGTCTTTCATTCAGTGTCCTTTAGTCTGCTGTTTATGAAAATCATTTCTATGTTTATTCTCTCCTGTTGTATAATTCAGTATTGGCTAAGGAAAACCAAACCGCTCAAGGTACTTCAAATAGGAAATTGAATAGAAGAAATGTATTATTTAAGTGATGAGAGAGCTGACAAAACAAGGAGATTTAATAAGGGAAGTCAGAGACTGGTGCGACAGACAGTGAAAGAAAGTGGCATTGCCGGAATTCAGAGTCATCTGGCCAGATCCGTGGCTGGGACTTACAGGCAGGATCTAGGATCGTGGGGAAGTAGCTGCCTAACAGGAGATATAGCAATAGAGACACAACTGTAGGCAAAGTGTTGCCCAGTCACACCCGGTTCTTTTCCCCTCCACCAGGCCTCCAAGGCCTTCTGTTCTACCTGGAAGCATTCTACCTGATAGCCAAATCTACCTGGAAACCAATTGACAAGACAGCATAAGAAATGTGGCTTCCTGCAATACACAGGAGAGTGGGAGAAAGGTGGGAAATGAATATATGAACAAACAGGCAAATAACCAGTTTACTATCTTTTCAGGGGAAAAAAAAAAAGCTGTTTGACAATAGAGACACCTTGATAATACTCTTCAACACCTACCACAGTATCGTACACAAAATATTGATTAAGTAATATTATTATACCCTACTTCTTACAGGGAGGATATCATTCTGTACAAAGATGAAAGTATGAATGTACATATGAGGTGTTATTTAACCAGTAATTATTTCTTCATTAACCATCAAAATAATTTTTAAAGCACCTGAAGCCTATTTTTACAAACAAAATGTTGTTATAAATTTGGCATTTACCTCTACTAAGTCCTACCTTTCTCTTTTTCTTTTGAGACTCACTTAGCTTTTCTTGATTCATCAAAGCAGAGGTTCTAGATCTTGTTTGGGTCTAAAAACTCTGTAAGAATATGATAAAGCTGTTGATCCTCTGCATGGGGGTGAAGGATGACATATATTTGCGTATGTACTCAATGTTGCATATAATTTCTGAGTGTTTACGTAGCCCAAAGCCTGCCCATTAGTTTCCTACTAATCTTTTCACAGACAGTTGGAAGTCTTGATATTTAGCTTTTACGCAAATGAAATTTACAAAATAGCATGCAACATATAGCTCATGAGCTACTTCAGCTTCCTCAGTGTAGTAGTGTCTTGGTAAACCAAATGGGTGACAGTATCCTGAAAAGGCATAGCCTAGAGCAGTGGTTCTCAACTGGGGGAAAATTTGTCCTTTGAGAAACATTTGACAATGTCTGGAAACAATTGCTATTTTTACAGCTGGAGTGTGGGTGAGCTACTGGCATCTGGTGGGTAAAAGCCAGGGATGCTGCTAAATATCCTACAAGACACAGGATACTTCCATTGACAAAGAATTATCCAATCCAAAAGGTCAGTAATGCTGACCTTGAGAAACCCTGTTCTAGACAAGAAGCAATCATATTCTACTGGATTCAAGGAGATCATGTTAATAATGAAAGATAAACCTTTCATTCCTCTAAGAAGCTATGATGCTAAAAAAAAACCAGGCACTTAGATATTGCTGACATACTTAACTAATCAGATTCTACCTATATCTTGAGTTCTAATGTTGTTAATTTTCTATGTCAACTGTCACTGTACTTTTGTGTCTAGTCTATAGCCTGTTAGATGGTGAACACTGAATTTTTATTATGTTTAAATAATCACTCTCTAGTTCAGAAAATTTGGCTTTCAGGAAAAAATATGCTAAATAACACAAAAAGTTATACCAAAAGACTCAATAATACTAAGACTAAGAACTCAGAGCCGGGCACAGTGGCATGTGCTGTAGTCCCAGCTACTCAGAAGGCTGAGGCAGGAGGAGTTTGAGACCAACCTGGGCAACATGGGGAGACTCTGTCTCTAAAAAACAAACAAACAAATAATATGAACTTCAACTATACCTAGAGTGCCCAAGTACAAGTCTATATTATCCCTTTACCCAGACAGTTATGTGTCAAAAGCCCCAAACTAAATACTCCCTAACCTCAGGCCACGTTACCGAAATTCCATGGAGACTTGAGTGAGTTTCCAAAGCTATTTCAAGGTAGGATCCTTCAGTAGTCTGAACCTAAGAAATCTATTCTGGCCTTCTATTTTAGAGCAAGGTTTACCCCTCAGGATGACACTGTGTCTAGGGCAGTAGTTTTCCACACCAGTGATATATCCAACGCACAGATGTTACCACAGACCTACTGAATCAGAATCTCCAAGAGCAGTGCCTGGAGACGGAGAACAACAGTTCTGGAGAGTATAACCTCCCATGAAAGCTCTTGTCCAGAAAAGAGCCTGGACTGCAATAGAGCTGCACCTCTAGGGAAGGCCAAGACAGAAGATTCCTTCCATACTCTTTCCAGAATTTTTGTACTTTGGTTATGCCTCAAAGAACTCAAAAATTCTAGAGCTGATCAGGAACTAAGGTCACATTACAAGAGCTGTTCCGGGAGCTAAGGTCACATTCCAAGTGAGGAAGTGGAATGCTCTTTCTAGAAATATTTCCTAGAAATATTCAAGAATATGCCACCATCATTTTCCCAGTCACCAAGTTTTGAATCTCTTCTGCTTCTCCTTTGTCTCTCAGATTTCTTTACTGGCCAAGAATCACCCTCTTTCTCCAAAATATCTCCCAAATGTACTCACCTCTCTATTCCCGCTATCCCAGACTCCGGATCTCATTGCTTCCTTCCTGAAACATTGCAAAAGCCTCTGACTTATTTCCTTGCCTCCAGCCTATCTATGCCCCAATCCATTTTCCACAAATACTGCTGCCAAAGTCATTGTCCTGACACATGACTTTGATTAATGTTCTTCCTTCCTTAAAGCTATTCAATAATTTCCAGTGGATTGTGGAATAAAACCCACATCCTTTAGCTAGCACTATCTAAAACCCTGACATCTGACCTCAACATACTATTTGCTTTTCTCACTATTTCTCTTCCAACACCATGCATTCTTACTGGTTTTCATAAGTTTCTAGCTCTGTGTTTTTAATAATATTTCCTCCTTCATCTGAAATGCCCAGCTCCAAATATCTTTCATTTTTCAAATGCCCCCTCTTTCATGAAGGCTGACTTCAACCTACAGTCAAAAATACCCACTCCCCTTTTGGAGCACCCACTACACTTCATATTTTCTCCTCTGTGTAATAACCCATGCATCTCCTTTATGGTCAATTCACCTTGGTATCCCCCATAAAGCCTACTCAGCATTGTGCTTTTTACAAAGTAGATGCTCCTTACATTTTGTTGGCGTGAAGAATGCAAGTAAAATATTGCTGCAAGCCTCGTGTTCTGCATCTGTAACATTTTCATACATATCTACTGAGGTGATTCCTTTTTGGTTGTTCAGATTTGGAATAAAAAAATTTATGATAACTGTCAATCAACTTGAAAATTACTGTGAGGAATATGGTATGTTGGGTAGACAGTAGAACATTTCTTCTACATTATCCATTGTGATGATTAGTTGTATGTGTTAACTTGGCTAGGTCAAGTTCAACCAATTAATTCAATCAATTACACTTATTCTATCAAATACTAACCTACGTGTTATCATAAAGGTATTTTGTAGATGTGATTAATGCACATAAACAGTTGACTTTAAGTAAGAGATTACTCTACATGATCTATTTGGACCTGATTCAATCAGTTGAAAAGTCAAGAGCAGAACTGAGGCTTCTCTGAAGAAGAAATTCCACCCATGGGCTTCGGCTTCAGCTCATATCAGAGCTCCTCCCTGCCCTTGCTAATAGCCTGCCCTGTGGATTTTGGATTCGCCTGACCAGTCCTCACAGTTGTGACCAATTATTTGCAACAAATCTCTCTCTCTCTTCTCTCTCTCTCTTTCTCTCTCTCTCTCTCTCTCTCTCTCTCTATGTATATATACATATATATATATATATATATATATAAAATTTCTGTTTCTGTGATGGAACCCTAATACAACTATTATGAATATTTCCACCCAAAATTTCAAAAAGAACAGTTAGTGAGTATATACATATCTGTGTATATACATACATATTTCATGTATATAACATACACATACATACATGTGTGCTTATACATAGTGCAAATTAAAACAATAACAGGATACTTTTTTGCTTAAAAATATACCAAGTTTATAAAATTATGCTAGTGCTCAACATTATTGAGAGTAGTAAGAGACAGACCCCATATAACTGCTGATCCAAATTGGTACAGTCTTTCTGAAGAGGATTTTGGCCTAAAAATGTCTTGGGCACTTTCATCTGAGAATTTCTTGGGCACACAAAAATTTGTGTATATGCAGTTCAGTGTTATGTATAATGAAGAAAAGTTGCAAGTCACTTAAATGTCAAATAATAAGGATACAAATATAGCTTCCTTCTTTTTTAATGATATGCCCTGCTGTGCAGGTATTAAAATAGTCTGGAAAAAATGTTAGGGGCATGAAAAAATGCTCAAAATATGCTCAGTGAATAAATTATAAAATTATATATTGTATCAATCAGGGCCCAACCAGAGAAGCAGGTATATATATTAAGAAATTTATTACAAGGAATTGGATTACTCGATTGTAAATCTAAGCTTTCAGGAAAGGAAGATTACAGGGTCTCAGTCTCTCGCTTTTGGAAGATTTGGCCCTACTTTTAAGGCTTTCCAACTGATTAAGTCAGACCACCCAGATAATCCTGGGGTAATCTCCTGTACTTAAAATTAATTAGAGACTTTAATTTATATTTGCAGAATCCCTTCCCAGGAATACCTGGTAGTGTTTGCATAAGTGGAGACTGTAGCCCAGCCAAGTTGACACATCCAAAAAAAAGTCATCACATGTACACACTATGACCCCAGTTTTGTAAAAAGTAAATATAAAAATTAAACAAATATGGACAAGAAGGCTGGGGAGAAATACCTGAAAATGATAAAAAAAAGTTTGTCTCTGTGTAAAAAGATTATGAATGATTTCATTATTTCTTGTATCATCCTGCATTTCTCAAACATTTTAAATAATTACATACAATATTGTGATTTTTTAGTCAGAAAAATAAAGTTTTTTAAAAATGTCAACAAATTCAGTAATACTCAAAGACGTGGCAAATAATAAATTGTCACTTATTTTGTTAATCAATACCTCTTAGTATAAAAGCTATCGGCTAAATAAAGCATTAGATTAAAAAGCATCATTAATCATCTCATTTGCAATGAATCTCAAAACAGTAAGCTTCACCTGACTCAGGACACGTCTAACATTGGGTTTCCGGTGAGCCGTTAGGAAAAGGACCACGGGAGGGCGGTGGGGCTAGGGCTCGAGTTGATGCCCCTGGAAGGAGACGCTTCTCTCGTGCTTGATCTCTTACTGACTCAGGGTACATGAAGGTTTTTAGGTACATTTAAGTTTTTAATTTTCAAGTGCTTCATTATTGATATTTTACTAAATTTTAGTTTAGTACACTGATATTATACCGTGTGTTGAGAGTGTAATGCCTAAGAGGAAAACAGATTTTCTCTAACGTAAGCAAAATGTTTTTCTCATAACATAATTTACTCAGTTCACACAAGTCAACTTCAATTCCTCAGTGAATTTAGACTCTAAAAGGACAGAGTTGGAAGAGATTTTTGATCATCTCCCTCTTTTCACAGATGAGAAAGCTGAGTGCATGAAAGACAAGGTGACTTATTCAAGGTCACCCCATGGGTGGGGACAAGTCAGGACTGTCACCCAGGCCCCCTTTTGTTCCAGCACTGTGTGATTTCTACTATGTAGCCCTGCCTTCTTACTTAGGATTTGTTGGGGTCAGAAAAATCAATAGCCTTCTTTAAATCATAATAGGAACAAGAAAAAACACTGAGGAACTTAATCATTTTCTTTAATTGTATTCATTTCTCTGTGTTCCTTCAATAGTATTTAAAACTGTGCTGTCGAATGCTGTAGCCACCAGCCACATGTGGTAAATATACACTTAAAATATATCTAACCTGAAGAACTACATTTTTAAAAAATTAAATTAAATTTTAAATTTAAAAACTGACATTTGATTCAGTTATTAAAAATTTCTAAGCTTGAAACAACATGGATATGTGAATCTATTTTTCCATCTGTTCGTTTTATGAAATCTAAATAAGGCTCAAGTATTTCTAATGAGAATTGAGATGTATTGTGAGTATAAAATACACACAGGATTTCAAAGATATAGTACAGGAAAAAAAGGAACATAAAATACCTCATTATAATTTTTATATTGATTACATGTTGAAGTGATAATATTTTGGATGTATTGGGTTAAATAAACTATGTTCTTAAAATTAATTTCACCTGTTTCTTTTTATTTTTTTCAATGTGACTACTAGAAACTTTGAAATTACATACATTCACATAGTCTATGCCACATAGTCTATTTTTTAAAGTCAGACCTTCCCTTCAAATTTGAGGAAAACCTCACTAGCCAATTGTTCATGATGCATTAATAAACAAACAAAAAGGCAATTTAATTTATAGAGATTATGCTTAGATTCCAGCAATCAGCCTTAGGACTGCTATAGACTGAATGTTTGGGTACCTCGAAAATTCTTATGTTGAAACCTACTCCTTGATGTGACTGTATTTGGAGGTAGGGCCTTTGGGAGGTGATTAAGTCATGAAGATGGAGCTCTCATAAATGGGATTACTGCCCTTAAAAAAAGGACCCCAGAAAGCTCTCTTGCTGCTCCCACACATTGAGAAGACGTCCATCTGTGAACCAGGAAGTAAGTTCCCACTAGACTCCAAATCTTCTTTGTTCTTGGACTTCCCCACCTTCAAACTATGAGAAATACATTTCTATAGTTTATAAGCCACTCAGTTTATGGTGTTTTGTTGTAGTAGCCTGAATGGACTAAGACAGGCCACTTGGGAAGCAGGGAATGAGGTAGAAGGAGCAAGGCCTGTGGGAATTGTTGATCTGGGCTGAAATTCGACCACATGCTGCCTTGCTCAGTGGCCTTGGGGGAGCTTGGTAACCCTCCTGGGTTTCTCTAGCTTCATCTTTAAATTAGGCCTACTTGTTTCTTCCTCAGAGGCTTACCTTTGAGAATTAAATGAGATAACACATGCAAGGTTCATGGCAAATATTACCACATAATAAATATTAATCCCCTTGCCTTTAAGGGGATGAAGGTTCCTTTGAAATATGACTACAGATCCTTTTTAAAAACAATAACAACAACGAAAGTGTTTTATAGTTAAAGAAGGGGGAGGAAGAACATCTATTTATGGTGTCCTTTGGTGAAAGAACATTCATTTATATTCTAGGGCAATGATGGGGCCCTAATTCTCCAGACGCTTGAATGCAGTTGGTGGAAATGCATCATCATTTAGCCTCTCTGGAAGGGAGGGGCTTGCTGGTGAGCTCTTGTAGTAGGGGCCTCAGAGCAACCTTTCCTGAATTCTGATTTCACTATACAGGTGACTGAGCTCTGGAAGACTTTTTACTGCTTTCTTTTTTTTCCTGATGCAAAGTAATAATGGCAATGCTTGTTTCACTAGGAAGAAAATAAATATTATGTCTAGAATACTTATTTATGCATTAACACAGATACTCATATCTATCAAAAAGTACCTATTGACCTATTGTGATGAGATATTTTCCCCTTTTATGTTAGATTCAGCTCAACAGACACATGGGCACTAGCTGTATGCAGGTTACTCTCGTGGCCCTGAATGGATTAAGGCAACAATTCCAGATGAATTAGACCCAGTCCTTGCCCTGAAGTCCTGGCCACGGCACTGCTCTTGAAAATGAGATTTGAACTCAGCATCTCACAAGATTTTAAAGTTTTTAGAAAGATAGCAGGTGCATATTAAATGGAGTAGAATGACTGCTTGCCCCTCCCATCTCTTTTCTAGTTGACTGCTACAGCCAAGATTGTTCAGTGCCCTCCGTCTGATTGCTCTTGGGAACCCAGCCAGGCCATGAGGATGGCCCCTTGTTAAACTGCATTCTTCACTTTAGTTGGCACTGTGCTCCCTGCCGGCGGACGAAGCCTGAGCATGAGACCCTCCATGCGGTTCTGCTAAATTGAAGGGCTCTGTTTTTAATCCACACACTTATCACAAAAGAAAATAAATTAGTTGATCCAGATGTTTTCAACAATAACACATCATCAAGGTGATACTCCACCAACACAAGTGACAGGAACATCAACTTCGCTTATGTAGTTTTTCTAACAACGTTTCCAAGACTCAAAGGAAAATGTGACTCCTAATAGCATAATGCAATTAAAATATAATCTACTAAATGTCAATATTTTACATTTCCTCCCTAAAAGCATTAGACTAGAAATAAAATATTTTTATAAGACACATTTATTAAAGGTGTAACTAGATGCTGGGGTGATATGGAGAGACATGAAAGGATTACTGTACTTGAATAGGTGAGAATTACTCTGGACACTGTGCTAGTCAGCTCAGGTTGCCATAACAAAATACCACAGACTGGGTGGCATCAGCAACAGAAATTCATTTTTTCATAGTTGCAAAGGTGGAAAGTGTCAGATTGAGGTATTGGCAGGTTGGGTGTCTTCTGAGGCCTGTCTCCTTGCCTTGCAGATGGCCACCTACTTGCTGTTTCCTCATATGGTCCCCTTTCAGTCCTTGTGTGTGTCCTAACCTCCTCTTCTTATAAGGACAACAGTCACATTGGATTATGACCCACTCTGTATGATCTCAAGTTAACCTTAATTGCCTCCTTAAGGACCCTGTCTCCACATAAATCCACATTCTGAGCTACTAGAGATTAGGACTTTAACGTATGTATTTAGGGGCTACCCAATTCAGTCCACAACAGACATCCACAAGCAGATCTTTGGATTCACCTAGTCAGTGGTGACATTATTGATCTGACATTCTGTACCATCTTCCCCTTGTTCAGCAATCACTCATGTTGAGCACAAGGGACTGCACAGTGGTGATGACTGTATTCTGGCCATTCTGGTAATACAGGTGGACCCACAGTCAGAGTTCAGTTCTTACTCTTTCCGTACTACCTTTTAACCCTTTCTTAGCCAAAATAGATGTTTTGTTTCTCCATAAATAGGAAGAGATGAAGCTGGAAGATGAACAGGTTTTGCTTTGATAATATACATCAATGGCAGCTGCATTTTGTAGAATAAAGACCAAAGAAGAAAATGTAAAACCTCTTCATGTACACTCCTTTGTCCAAGGTCATAAGGATGTAGCACAGTCAAGACTGCAATTTGGACCCAGAATTCCTACTCCAGTTCTCTTTTCATCACGTCATACTGCACCATTCCCTGCTTTGGATAACTCTGTTTCTGGGGGTGTTTGTTGTCAAACACACTTCCCTCACTGTTTTATATAGAGAGATAATATAACACAATTACATACAATTATAAATAATGATATATAGTGGGCATACTCCCCTCTTTATACTTCCTAAGTATTAGAATACATACAGTATAACATTATATAATACAACAATACAATTATTTTGTGTATGTCGGGGCAGCCACTCAGCACGATGTCCTCTCTCTGGCTCCTCATGAACTCCCCACCACTCACTCCCATCACCTCGTTCGCTGGATGGTCACATAATGTTCCCCTTGTGTCCTTAAGAAAACTGTGCCTGGCTTTGCTGTCCAGCTCGCCCCTTGTCTGCAGTTCTTCACATCTGTTCTCCTCTTTGCTTTCCCTGTTTCTTCAGATTCTACAGATGATCTGGTCCCTACTGATTGCCTGGAATTGAATCCCCTGAACTCATGCGTGTTTTGCTGGTGTTTCTGTATTTCCCTGGGCTTCCGACCAGCGATTTTTCCTGAGACTTTCTCTTCCTATATACACTGGCCTGGGGTCCTGCTGTAACTTCAGAATCTGATTCAAGGCAATTTATGACAAATCACTGCAGCGCACAGGAGGAAGTCAGGGAATTTTGGTTGAAGACACTTCCTTATGTTCTTTAACCCTGAGTAACATTTTTCAAGTGAAAAAATGGACAATGGTATACCTTAGTTTTGGGTTTTCATGTTTGCTAATTTTATTTCTTCCTTTTTCATTTGTTACACTGTCCCAGTTCCTCCCAACCTAATGGCCCTATGCCAACCATTACTTTCTGGGCCCTCTACCCTTTGGTTTCAGCCAATAACCAAGCAGAGGAGAAGCAGCTGAGAACCGTGAACATAAAGTCATCAGATCACTGTAACACGCAATCACTGCCAGATATAAAGGCCTTAATGAATTCATGGTTTATTGCTTAAAAATTCAGCTAGCTCAGTCCTGTATTTTACATGGGCACTATTTCCTTTTGTCATGCCAAAAGCTAAATTTGTCTTTAATGCAATCTATGCCGTACTGAAACATTAGAATCACGAAACCAACCTCCAGAAGATCTAAATGTGGGCATGGATTTGGGACAGGCTTACTTCAATGAGCTCCAACGTGGTAGTCTATCTAAATTTCGTATAAAAACTAGGCAGACATTTGTTTTGGTCATGTTTCAAGAACTGAGTCTTGGACATAAAAAAGACATTCTGAGAATAAGAAATTCAAGTGACTAATGCAGCTCATCCAAAAATTCTCCAGCAAGGCTTTTATACTTTCCCGCTGATTATGAGATAGGGCACGTCCAGGCTCGGGCTCAGAGCTAGCAGGCAGAGTGCAGAATAAGCACCACGTGCCTGGAAGCACCTTGTTTGAGAAACTTTGCTTTGCTGTGCATCGGCCATCTGCAAAAGGTTACGGATTATACTCTACTGAGAGAAGTTAAGTCTATGACTTTGTCTACACTGAAAAGTCTAAGTTTTAATACAGAGGAAATGTTCACTATAGTAAAAATACAATGCAAGATGAACTTGATTTACCTATTAAAGTTCATTCCTTTGGAGATTTTTCTTATCATTGTGCAACCTAAGTTATACTTTCCTACAAATTACCAAATAACCCTAGAGGCGATGTCTTGTGGTGATTAAGAGTGTGGTCTCTGTAGACAGATCACCTGGGGCAAGTCCTGCCACTTATTTGCTGATCTAACTTCTCTGTGTCTCAGTTTTCTCATCTGTAAAATAGACATAATCCTAACAATTTCTTTTTTCTTAGGTGTTGATGTGAGGATTTACTGAGTGAATACATGGATAGTGCTTAGAACATGGTATTAGAACATGTATTGTGGCTTACCTGGTCCATGGTAAACACTATATATACACAAAATTAATTGATATAAGTAATCTAATGGGTAGTCTACAGTTGAGCTTTAATGAAGAATCTTGCTATCTTATTATTTTCTTATTGCGATAATGTGAAATTATCTACCTACAGACAACAAATTATGTTCACATAGACTAAAATTGCTTTGTAGATTAAGGTAGTATATAATGCTCGAATATTCTACATCTGGCTTTCCCAGTGATATAAAACATTTAAAACAAGTTGCAGAAATTATGTGGGGTGGCATTATTGGGGTTCTAACACTTACAGAGTTGGGTAGAAGACGGTAGAGTCAAGGACAATAAAGGCAATTAAGGACAATGTTTGTCGGTAGCTACCATCAGTCTCCTCCCCGGAGGTCTATTTGCACAGTAACTTCAGACTGCACCTCCAAGGTTCTAGGGTACAGCAGTCTTCTCAAATGCGGATTTTGTGAAACCAGTTGCTGCAAAGCAAGTTCCATGGAGAGACTGTTTGGGGGTAAAGCTATTGATTAAAACACCAACCTTTTAGAAAATACATTTAGGAAAGGCCCTGATTCATAAAATTAAAGAAACCACACTCTGCATATTTATTATTTTAAAGTCTATTCTAGAGGAGAATCAAATCAAAGAAGACTTGTTTTTATTAAATAAGATTCTATAATTTGTTACTAATCAGAGACCTTTAAAAATAGTCACAGGATTGAAGGTTCAACTTAAACAACTTTTCTTTCTTTTTTTTTTTTTTGCATTTGTTTTACCAAGCACATATATTTTGAACCGCTCAAACAGATCCAATCTCTTTCAAAAAGATGATTGAAAAAATTTGTTCTCCTTCACAGACAGTTTTTACAGAAAACACAGTTATAATTACTTTTTCAAAATGGATTTGGTACTAAATGTACTGAGGGTGGTATAAGAACTGTATCGCTGAAATTTTTATAAACAGAATGTTAAGTAGATGCTGTGCAGTAATCAAATTTAAAAACTTACTTTTCAGGTGGAAAGAAGATAATTGGCCTCTTCAAAATAGTAAATCATTTTAATAACTTTAAATTGAAGATCTGGGCTATGAATTCAGAAAGACAAATATCTGCATATTTGACATCGTGTAGATTCAACACCTTAAAAATAAATACACATTTCCCTTTTCATTGAGAAGTAGATTGCCATCTACATAGGACCCTCCTCTGATGCCCAGCCGGGGTTGTATCCTTCCTCTGGGAGCTAGCTAATCACTAGACTGACCATTCAAATATCTCCATGCTATAATCTTTTTACACATAAAACAATTATCTCTGTTCCCTATTTTATGTAATAAATGTAAAGTTTATGAATTACTTTGAACCGTTCAAATTGAAACAATTTCCTAAATATACGATTGTTATCATAGAACATCAGAACAAGAAGACATAGTTAACGTCCTAGCAATGTTTGTGGACCCTTTATCCAACATTATCTGCGTGCTCTGGTACTTTGTTTACAGCTGTCCCGCAGTATCCATGAGGGATTGGTTCCAGGATCCCCTTGGATACCAAAATTCATGGATGCTCATGTCCCTGACATAAAATGGTATCATATTTGCATATAACTTCTGTATATTCTTTTGTATACTTGGAATCATCTCAGATAACTTATAATATCTAATACAATGTAAATGCTATGCAAATTGTTGTTGTACTGCATTGTTTAGGCAATAATGACAAGAAAAAGGCTATGCACGTTCAGTACAGATGCAACCATCCATTTTTTTTTTCTGAGTATTTACGTTCTGAGATTGGTTGAATCCACGGATGCAGAACACACAGCTACTGAGGGCACTACATTTCTAAACATTCTAAGAGAAAAAAAATAATTTGTTCTTTGTATCCACATTTATAATTGTAGCCTTCTTTTCTCTTCTAAGGACGCTAGAATAAGGTACTGGAAGGATGTGGGTGGGCCAGCTTGGATGAGCTCAGGCCAAGTTAAATAAATCTGCATTAGAAACGGAGAAATCGAGGGCTACAGAAAGAGCTGGGTGATTTACAAGCCATACTTCGCAAGGGACAGAAAACAGAGAAAAATGATTTTGGAAAAACACAGGCAGGCTGGGAATAAAATACAGTGCAGAGTACAATATAAGCACGTCTTGCCATTTCCCATGCAAATATTGAGTGGAATCACCCTGCTAAAATGGTGTGGTAGGAATGGAGTCTTCACTGTGAACGTGAGGAAGACCTGAGCTGGCACCCTGGGTCAAAACACACGATGCACTGCGGGACCACTGCACGTGGACTGCACCACAACACCTCTGAAGCCAAGTACTGGCCCCACATCATGAAAGAAGGATCTGGTGCTCAGAACAGCTAAATGATGTTCTTAGGGTCACATTCTGGTCATGCAGCAGAGTTGGGATTTGAATCAAGGTCTCTCCAGCGTCAAGGTGCATGTTCTTTTGCTGATTATTGCTTACACACTGAGAGGCACTGTCCTCTAGTCTGAGCACTTAAGGCTAGTTCATCTTCTGCTCCCAAATTCTAACAGTGCCTGGCACCCAGGATATGTTGAGTCAAGCGTTTGTCACTGGGAGGTGCACTGATTATGGCTGCACTAGACTGTGAGCTCCCTGAGGGCTGCTGCCTGCTCTGCTTCCACCGTGTTCCCAGAACCGAGACCTGAACCTGACACAAAAGAGATGCCAAGAAAATGTTTGAAGAATGAGTTCTTGGATCACCAGTATCTAGCCTACAAGGTCTTTCAATTCTTAACTCTTTTTTTGTAGTCCGTTTTCAAGGTGATGACTTTCTAATGGAATCATCTAGGCACTAGTGACTTTGCAGATTTTAAATGTTACACCTATGCTTAGATCAAATGTATTCTAATTTGCAACCTACCCTTCTGTTTTGTTTGCATCTCATGATAGACTTAATGAATATCTATGACTGAATTTCACAGCCATGGTCCCTCACCAGCATATCCAGCAACTCTGGGCATTCTGAGCAGGAAAGATTTAAAAGAGCTTTCAAAATCCTTACGATCCAGTTTTTTCAAAGTGCACCATTTCTTCATGAAGATTGCACTTCTCCATGAAGATGTGTGAGTTTTTGCTGGAGACCTTATGGCTTGTAACTCTGGGCTCTTTCATTTGATTGCATGATTCATTTTGAAGAAAAGATTTCTGGTTTCAGCCTGTGGTTTAGGCGCCCCCATGTTATGTCAGCCCACGTAGAACATAAATGCCATTTCCAGCATCGTGCAACACAGCAGGGCATGAGTAGCAGACTGACGAATATGCTTTCCTAGGAGAAAGACATGTGATGGAACCTTTTAGAATTTAAACTTAGGAGCCAGTTTTGTCTACCCTTGCAGAGTTAATGAGATGCATCCTCTCATATTGATTCTTCCACTCTCATATCACCATGTGCCACTTCTAATAGAACTTATCATAGGTGTGAGATCCCAATTACTTGTGCGATTCTGTGATGAATGTCTATCTCCCCCTACGCGACTGTCAGCTGCATGACTCTAAGCTGTCATTATTGTTTGGCTGTTTTATTCACTATCATATCCCTATAGGCCAGCACAAGGTTTATGCGCTTGACAAAGATTGTTGAATATATGAAATGAATGACTCTACATTTGTAAGTGGACAAGATCTCCTTCCTAGAAGAAGCATAAAAGCTGTTGTTTTTAACTTTGCTCCAAACATAGTCCTAAACCAACAGAGTCACTTGGGATGCTTGATAGAAAACAGAGTCCTGGACTCTGAGTCAGAACCTCTAGGGACTGTGGCCCAGCAATTTACTCTTTTAACACATACTCCAGGGGACTCTTAGACACACTAGAATTTGAAAATCCATTGCTGCTCGGTTCTTTTATTTGATAGCATAGTGTACTTCAAGGAGGTTTTTCAACCTGTGATTTAGAGTCCCAAATATTATTCGGTGCCTGCATATCAAAGGCAAATGCTGTCAGAGAAAGACAAGACTTCACTCAGCACTGAATGCATGGTGGGCTTGCTTTCACAGTGTTGTTACTTCTATCCGTCTATTTTACTTTAAGATGGCATGAGTTCTAACAAAAAGCTGTGCTTGAGATTCTGGAATTCTCAGTCTTTGGGGACAGACGTGCAATTTTTCCCATCATTCATGCAGCACCTGGGACAAATTGTTCAGAGCCAAGCGTGTATGTTTGATGTGAAAAGCACACCTCTAATTAATCATCGTGTTCCCAGCTGGAACACGTTCCCTGGAATTACTGCAAGCACAACTGAAGGACCATTCTCACCTGTTTTCCAGGCACATAGGATTCATACAAATGGTCTACTAATTTTGTCTCTGAGCTTCTTTTCCTAATTCGGTGCATTTGTTTATTTTTGTCAGATTGTGAACTAGACACTTGACAATCAGGTAGCCGTAACAGGCAGAACGTTGACTCATTTCATTAGACATCTGGAGAGGGGAATAGTATTTCGTTTATTGAATTTGAATTATGAAAGATGGGGGTGTTTTAAAAAAATAACCATATTTCTTATAATTTGTGCTCCCAAAAATGCTGGTTAATAGCCAAACCAAGTCAAGTAACACCTTGTTCCCACTTGCTAGCAGTGAATTTCCAGCAGAAATGGCTTTACAGAGAATAAATCCAATGCAATCTTCCGTTCTCATTTACCTGTTTTCTATATTTCTAGAGCATGTCTGTGTTTTTGAAAAGGTTGTTTTCATCCATCATGCTTTCCCTCATTTCATGACTAAAACAATTTTTGTCCTTTCTTCTCAGATCTTAAACGAAGCAATTGATTCCTATTGCATGGGAGAACTCCTTATATTTTAATGGATTCTTTATCTTAGAGTAACACGTTGTGTTTTATATTTCAAAAGCAGTGGCAAAAAATGAGACTCAAAGTCAAATCCATCCAAATGTCTGTTGTACTTAGGGTAAGTTTAAACGTTACCATTCATCTCTATATTAAAAAATACAATGTAACCTTTTATAAAATTTGTGGTTCTTAACCGTGTCTCATCATTATCTATCAAGCCCATTTGAATTTTCTAAAAGTCTCTCGTACGGTAACTATTCAGAAGACTCTAGCAAGAACTTTTCTTATAGGAGACACAGCCTTGATGGAACTACCTACTTTTCGGCCCCATGAATACGTGGAATGAGATATCTCCTTTTTCTGGAAGTATGTACATAGAATGGGATTTGGCCATAGCTAACACTTTTCTGTAAGCTTGGATAAAGCCTTAGTTATATTAGTACATCTCTGTCTCCTAATCAGGTGTCAAACCTGGGAAAAGGAACTTCATTGGTATGGAGACATTATCTAGCATGACTAGAAAACAAGTGGTCACAGTTAAATTTTCAAGTATCAAATGGTAGTAACGGTCTAAACCCAAGAAAACACTGGTATGTGGTTAGTTAATTCAGCTTAGAGAGAATGAAATGATTGGGTCAAGTGTCCACTTCTTTTCTGGTAGAACAAGGGAAAAGTACTTAGAATTCATGTTATCAATATAAAATTGGAAAGACCCATACAAATACAAATCATCTAAATGATTTAATTCCTTTTTCCTGTGACTTTAGATTCAAAGGTAAGGACATGACTTTAACATGTCAAGGCGATAACAGACCCAAATTAGTACTTCACTGCTATGCACATACACATACGCATATACATACTCATATACACACACATACACAAAGTGAACCAATATCTTCATCATATTGTCATCTACAGGCAACACAAAGTATATAACATCACTTCACCCCCACTAAAAAAACCCTCTTTTCCAATTTCCTTCCCCGATCTTCATCCCTGGTGGCTACTTGCTTAACCAGAGTTTCTTAAACTGTGAGCCTTGTGCTAGCATCATCAGTATCTCCTGGAAACTTGTTAGAAATATAAAATTTCAGGTCCCACTCCTGACCTACTGAACCAGAAATTCTGGGATAGGTCTCAGCAACCTGTGTTTAAACAAGTTTTCCAGCTGATTCCGACGTTCACTAAGGTGTCAGAACCATAGTACTGTGATAGTATTACTTGTCTTGGTTTCACCTTAATTACAATTTGTTTCATTTGCATGTAGGATTTTCTCATTACAGAAATAGTGCAGGGAGAGGGGCCCATTACCCACTTGGCCTAGAAGGGCTCACAATCTAATCACTTTTGGATCTTAAGGGTAAGATGTAAACATTCTGCTATACATCTCCCTCCTTATTTTCTTGATTTCTACCCAAGATTTTTATGGCATATAGGTCCTTTCCTGAATTCATGAATTCATGCACTCCACATATTCTGTATTTTATAACTAGGTCTGATAATTGCTCTCCTCAAATTCAATATAATGTCATCACCTTCTTTTCAGTAACATATTTGTAAACTGAAATTTCTTTTTTTATTATTATTATTTCTGCATATAATGGGGGTACAAATGTTTAGGTTACATTACCCTTGCCCCCCTTACCCACCCAGAGTTTCAAGCTTGTGCATCCCCCAGACAGTGCACATCTCACTCATTATGTATGTATATTCCCATCCCCTCCTCCCCCCTCCCATCTGCCTGATGCCCAATAAATGTTATTCATATATGTGCACTTAGGTGTTGATCAGTGAAACCAATTTGATGGTGAGTACATGTGGTGCTTATTTTTCCATTTTGGGATACTTCACTTAGTAGAATGGGTTCCAGCTCTATCCAGGAGAATATAAGAGGTGCTATATCACCATTATTTCTTAAAGCTGAATGTGGTATATAGATATATACATTTTATTAATCCGCTCATGTATTGATCGACACTTGGGTTGTTTCCACATCTTTACAATTGTAAATTGTGCTGCTATAAACATTCTAGTGCAGATGTCTTTTTTATAGAAAGTCTTTTGTTCTTTTGCATCACCCAACTTTTAACCCTTGTTAACATTTGCAACTCTTGTATCAACACCCCCCAATTTTTTGTTTCAATATTTTAAAGCACATTTCCAACATTGAGTTAGTATAATATTTATTGATTGTCAACACTGTCAAACATTATCATAAATTGCTTATATCCAAGACCAAGAGGAGATG
>CAUYSK010024235.1:0-62798 GCA_963575035.1 Avahi laniger
CAAACATTCTAGTTACACTTTATGTCTTTGCCTCACCCAAATGCAGGTTAAAGGCATGCCCTTCCCTCCCTTTAGTGCTCCCCGTGTCCTTTAGTTGTAGATTCGCCCCCCATCCCCCTAATCCCTGGAGAGTATTTCTGCAATGTGATCACCCTAGTGTTGATCAGTTAGTACCAATTTGATGGCGAGTACAAATGGATCCCTTTCTTCTGCTCTTGTGGTGCCTCACTTTGGATGATGGGCCTAAGTTTAGTCCAGGAAAGTGTAAGAGGTACTAGATCGTCGTTTGTACCCTCACAATACCTTGGAATAATAATATAAAAAAAAATAAAAAAATAAAAAATTCTTAATATTTAAAAAAAAAAATCCCATGAAATGATAAGTATGGTGAATGATATAGAGGCACAAATCCAGATCTCATGTTAAATTTCAGAGCACCAAGAATAAAATGCAATGCTACAAATGTTTCTTGGGAGAAAACATGATTTGACTCTAAAGAAATAAAAAGATTAATCCCATACTTCTCTTTAACAATTTTTTGATAAAATGCAATAGAATTTCCTCAAAATTCTAAGGAAAGTTGATTTTGAACCTTAACTGTATCTAACCAAACCAGCATTAAGATGAGGTATAACATGAAGCATTTTCAAACATGTAAGATCTCAGAAAATTTATTGTTCTCAGGCTCTCTCTGAAAGAACTATTCCAGGATATACTCCAGCAAAACAAAAAAAGCAATTCAAGGTAAAGGAAGTTCACACACATGCAGTGATGATATAAAAAACAAGTAAATCATATAATTAAACCCAAATAATTGTTGATACATGCTGCAAAAATATAAGAGTTTGGAAAGAAATCCCAATGTCAACACAAAAGATAATAATGCAAGACAAGAGAGTGGGTTCAGGAAGAAGGAAATAGAAATGCACTAAAATTTTAATCTTGCTGGGAGAAAAAGATGTAGTGATTAGAGATATCAATTAATTATATAAATCAACCTAAAATATAAATTAAAATTTTTAAGAATTTAACCCATTTTGAAATTTAACTTGTCAATTTACATTGAAATGTAAATTGGTACCACCGTTTTAGAATACAGTTTAGCCTTATCTAGAAAGATTGAAAATATGCATAATCTAGCTGTACAGCTTCCAACAATGGCCTTGTTACATTTTAATTTCAATTTGGTTATACTTTTTTCATAATTCTTGAGAAAATCATGAAGGATAGATCCTTTTCCCCCTAGAAATATTGCTTCATTTCATGAGAGTTTATTTCAGGAGTTATCTTCATCTCCCGTTGCACCCCCTGATTCCTCTTAACCAGTCCATCACTAACAGTCATGCCAGTTTTATCCTAATACCTTCCTGTCTATTCTTCCTATCTCCCCTGTCAACACCATAGGTCACCCCACCATACTTCTCACCTGGACAGCCTCAGTAATCAGCTAACTGGAATCCCTATAATCCATGTTGGTTTCCTTCCCAATCATTGTCTACCCTACAATTTCTCAAAGATCTTTTCAAAACGTAAAACTGTTCATGCCTGCCCTTGGCTTAAAACTTTTTTCTGTCATTCAATATATGCAAGAGACTTCATATCATTCAAAAGTGTTATTCAATTATAATAATTTATTTAAGTTTGTAGTGATTGCATGAATATTTATTACATTATTCTCTACCTTCTATACATGAAATATTTCTCACACAACAAAAACAGCCAAAAGTTCAAAACAAACAAAAAATCAAGATTATAGTATAGCAACAGAGGCTTTTCAATAGCTTCCTATTGAAAATAGGAAGTATTAAGATCCTGCATGTCTGGTCCTCATATTTCTCCAGCGATACATCACACACAACTTCTTTGGGTTACTTGCCTGAGATGTGTTTCCGTTTGCCACAGAGCCTTTGTTGTTCCTGCCTATGACTCTGTAGGCAACCTACTCTCCATAAACTCCCTGGTTAATTCCTATTCAAACTTCAGATCCCAATGTAAATATCACTTTCTTGGAGATGTCTTTCTTGACATCTTCAGCCTAAGTCAAGCTAGATGATAGACAGACAGACAGATGATGCATTGGTTTACACTATATATTTTTGCAAACATTTATCCTGGCTTGTGATATGCTGATATGCGTGATTATTTTACTTCTGTCTTTTGCTCTTCACCATAAGCCCCAGATGGGCAGGGGCAATGTCTGTTTTGGTTCCCTGTTTTAGGGTCTTGCCTGGAGTGACTCCTCAGTAAACGTCAGTTGAAATGAAGAAGTAAATGGAGCACGCTGAGCCTAGGCTATGGCCAAGACTTGGAGTTAAAGAGAAGAATGTTCTGTTTCCACTGCTGTCACTTAACTTTGGGCAATGCATTTTAGCTCTCCGCAGGTAGGTTTCCTCATGAGTAAAATGAAGATAATAGTATTGCCCAAGCTGCAGGACTGTTGAGAGCATTGAATGAGAGAGCAAAGTGCTCAAAAAAGTGCCCAGCTCGTGTAGGCACTCAGACCATTATTCATTATGTTTTCATACTTTTGTATTTGTCTTATTTTGTTACAAAATTTCCACAGTGAAATGTTCTCCCTATTTGCTCATTCTTTTCTGAATGTCATTTGTTGATCTTGTGGGTGGAACCAAAACTGTTTTCCATTTCAGGCCATCCGTACAGGGTTTGAATGATACTCAACAGGAGGAGGTGCTGGCACTGCCGTTCTCTCAGATGTGTCGCTGTCCCTGAGAGAGCCTGGCGCAGAACTGGGCTCCACAGGCTGCAGCCCTGAGCAGGGAACCTGCCTGGGGTAGAGACCTCCGGGCTGTTCCCTTTGTTCTTTCCTTTCAATCTGTTGAGTCCGTGGCTTCCTCCCCTCCGCTGGCCCCCCCAGGGAAAATATTGTTGTGTTTTGCTTATAGATTTGTTTTGTTTTTACTTTAGATTCATGTGCTAATATTTGACAAATCGTAAAGCCTCAAAGTGTTATCCAGGGGAAAATGTATTGCTTTTTATTGAAACCAATCAAATTGTCAGAAATTCATGTTTGGCTGAGCCTGTCTAAAGTTTGGCCACCTTCTCCAGGTTCTGCAAGCTTTTGTAACTCTTACGGAAGTCAGTGGTAGCAAAAGGCGCTCCGTGAAGGGGAACATCTGGATTTAAAGTAGACTTTAATTACATCTCACACCCCTATGCTAGACCCATGTTCAACCCCAGGGAGAGGATTGAAAGTGTGGCTTCATTAGGAACTCAGGAGTCATTTCAACCTAATTGCTCCTTCATCATAGCTTAAAGTTGACACCCAAACCTTTAAGAATGCACTGATTGTCCCTGATTCCTGACTGTATTTGCTGTTGGTAAGTGTTCCCAGGGGACCTGAACACTATTACTAATTTCAGTAAATGTTTTCATGGTCTTGGCTATGGAGTTAATGTTTAACAAGTTCCAAAGGAACCAATTTCCTGCTTGAGGAAACTTCCTTCCCAAGTTCCGTAATTATTCCCAGATAGTCAGTCATTGCCCTGTGGAATCCATTCAAGCAAGGGCTGTTAATAGGCCACAGGTGACAGCTACAGTTTAGTTACCAAGGAAACAAATCAACTGTACAGACAGTAATGTTTGACACCAGGAGACCAGAGACCTGTAAACACGTGTATTTCTGCTACCTCTTGGTTTTTTGTTCGTTTGTTTTGTTTTGTTTTATTTTGGGGGGTAGAGGTTGCAGATCAGGACATACATCCTTCCTCTTAAAGCCATGGAGAAATTGCCTACAGTGAATTCTCTAAACCAGTGTTCCCAAACATTTTGTCTCAGGATGCCTTTACACTCCTACAATTTATAGAGAACCCCAAAGAG
This sequence comes from Avahi laniger, assembly GCA_963575035.1. NCBI lineage: Eukaryota > Metazoa > Chordata > Mammalia > Primates > Indriidae > Avahi > Avahi laniger. The sequence continues at coordinate 3,838 of CAUYSK010024235.1, forward strand.
CTTTTGTTTTTATAGAATATAGCAATTGATATTTACTATATTAGAAATTAAAATGAAGATATTTTTAAATATTAATTTAATTCATTTAAAAATAACAATAATAACCCTATTATGTGTTAACAGAAATAACAATTTTGATCAAAAATATTATATTTTTTCCATATTTAGAAATACTTTTTTAATGAAAAACTTCAGCATACTCAAGTGTAGAAAATAAATATAAAAAACCGCCATGTACACATCACCCCAATTTAACAGCTATTAACGTTTACCACACTTGCTTATACTTGATTTCTCTTTTTCCTTTTTTCTCTTTTTTAAACTAAAATATTTTAAAGCAAATCTCAGAAATTATGACATTTAACCTGTAAAACCTTTAGTGTACTTATCTAGTAAATAAGAATTTCTCATGTAACCATTAATACAATACCATTATCACACCTAATAAAATTGAAAATAATTCTTTAATATCATCTAATTCCCACACCATATTCAAATTCCTCAATGGTTTCAAAAATGCCTTTTTTTTAAAACAGTTTATTTGAATGAGGTCCACACATTGTATTTGTTAGGTTTCTTAAATCTCTTTTACTTCTCAACATTCTTTCCTCCTCTTTTTGTTTTATGCCATTGATTTGTGGAAAAAAACAGGCCAATTGTCTTGTGGAATATTCCACTTTCTCAATTAGTCTGGCTGTTTCTTCATCATGGCGCTTAACTTGTTCCTGTCTATATCCTCTGTATTTCTTCTAAACTGGAAGTTAGATTTTGGCTTGACTGGATTTGGATTCAATGGTTTGGAGAATACCGTATTTTACAGGCAACTCTGTCCGCTTCCTATTCCTTCACATCAAGAAGCAGACAATGTCTGTTATTCCACCTTTAGATTGACCAGTGGTTTCAGGTGATGACAGTCTGATCCATCCATTGTAAAGATGCTTGTCCTTTACAAATAGTGAGTAATCAGTAGGGTGATACTTTGGCACCCAGATAATGTCTAGTTCCATGACAATCTTTCCTCTAATGGTTTTAGCATCCCTTAATGATTATTGTCTGCATCAGTTATTTCATTAGGAGTGTCACAATGGTGATTTTATAATTCCATCATTCTCCCTGTCCTAGTTGGAATTCTTCTGTAAATAACTTTTTTCCATCAACTAGGATGATTCGGCAATCCTAAAACAGGCATAGACTGCAGTTCTTTTACAAAAGAAGTGAGCTTTTTCCCCCCAAAAGTACTCATTTACATACTAATGAGAATATCTATTTGCATATTCATTAAATGTCTCACCAATCCCCAAACTTATCTTGCCCTTACAAAACTCCATGATGTTTTTGTACATTTTTTCCCTCAGTCCTTTCCTGGGGCTATAGTGACTGCTGACATCTCTTCTCAATTTTCTCTTCTGCAAACTTCAATTTACCTATCAACATCCAGTTCAAATGTCGCCTCCTCTGAGAAGCAAAGCCTACCTTTATTCTCCCAGGCAGAATTAGTCATTTTTTTCATAATAGACTGTCTATGAAACATAGTAGACTACTTGCAATATATACCTCTGTATGTATCAGTTTACTTGCTTATCTTCCTTTCTAAATTCTGAGTTCCTCATCACCAAACAATATTCCATGATAGTTGTGCTCAATAAATTGAACAAAGGAAGGAGTATTAAAAGTTGAGATTTCCTTATCTTTCCTCTTGGTAGTCCAGTCCTTATTCCTTTCCTTGATATGCTGTCATGATTTTTTCAATAATAATAATATCTTGTTTTTCATAGTGTTTTGAATTTTCTTAAGTAGTTCCATTCATGTATTTCTTTCAAGCCCTTCAGCTATCCTTTGATAAGCAGGTATAATAGATTCTGCCCTCTCCCCGTTTTTTATCAGTGAAGAAACAGAGACCCAGAAATGTGAAGTGCCTTAAGATTGCCCAATTAGTAAGAGAATCAGAAATGGATCCTGGGTTTTCTGACAACTAGTGTAATGTTTTTTCTAAGATATGACACTTTTTCTGTATTATCTTCTGTTTTCTAGAGGATTAGTCAGGTTAAACTACAGAAACAAATTTAAAGCAAATAGCTTTTTAATATGAAACTTTGAAAGTTTTCCTTCAAATAGGGGGAAAAGACAAAAATAACTATTCTTACTACTTCTAATTCAACATTCTTGAATGTCTTTAAAATTGCATTTTAAAAATTTTTTAAAAGAATAGTTTAAAAAGCAAAGCCTAATCTTAAACTTCCAACTTGGTATTTTAATTCCTGCTCTAAACAATAACATTTGTTTTAATTTTTTTACTGGTACTCAAAAATACTTAGAAAAATTACACTGACATGCTTCATTATGTTTTTAAATGAACTATGTTCCTTTGTAATATCTACGTGACAAGTTTTCTAAATTACATAAAAAGAGAAAATGGTACCAAATATTTCTTGATTATTAGCCAATCCTTTTTTCAATTAAAAAATGTTTTCATTTCAATAGATTTAGGGAGTATAAGTGGTTTTTGTTATGTGGATGAATTAATTATATAATGCTGAACTCAGAGTTTTCAGTGTACCCGTCACCAGAATAGTGTACATTGTACATGATAGGTAGATTTTTATCCCTCTCCCCTTCCTATCCTCCTCCCTTCTTAGTTTTCAATATCCAAAAATATTATATTTTTAATAATTTTTAGAAGAGTGTCATCATTTTACATTTTTGAAAATTTCTTCAATATCTGACTTAGAACACAACTGAATTCTCATGACTGCGTCTGCATTCAATCTGTTAAGATATAATGCATCATGTAGCTTCTGGAAAACGCTACCATACATTCCTGAATGAAAGAGAGGTAAAAGGCAAATAACATTTTATGTTATTATGAAAATAATTTAGATCTCACAGAGCCTCTAAAAGGGTCCAGGGTCTCCCAGAGGTCCAGAAACCAACTTTGAAAACCTCTACTCTAAGCAAAACTGTTGTAAAAGATGGTCATTAAATAGCTTTATCTGAATGAAACACAGAGAAAAGCAATAGACCAAGAGACAAATTTGCAATTATTAAGGTGGAAGTGTCTGTGCTCTGCTCTTAATATTTCCACTGCTTTAGGCCATCCTGACTTGCAGGAGTTCCAGCCTCCTGCTGGGTTGTCCTCATGACAGCTGGGATGATCTGTCAGATGACAATCAGAAATACGTAGAAATAGCCCAGCGAGAAGCCCTAATACCAAAAATGGTTTGTCTACAATTTTATTTTGAAAGTGACTTGAAATTCTATTAATATAAATTACCAAATCTCAGATATCTGCAGAGTTTATTAGCAAAGGTTACAATGTTAGAAAAAGTAGGTAACACTTGGCAACAGTAATAGCAGAGAGTAAAAGAATTTTCATTTACAGTGAATGCCTGGTTTTTCCCTCCTAAAGACCTGGCTGAAAAGTGAAAGGATAGGGGAAACAAGAAATTTCTAAGAAGAATTGCCCTTATTTACCTCCCAGAAGCAACTACATCATAAGCCCAAATTGTATATTAATATATTGATGGGATCCTTTTGATGCCAAAAGAGTTACACAAGGACATGTGATGATCTTAGGTGGTGTGCCCTGCCTGCAAGAACATCCAGTGCTGATTTGAACAACTCTACCCACAATCTCTGCCTGTAATTTTTTATTCCAGGCACACGGTTCTACCCAATCTGGCCACCTCTATGAGGTCACTCAAGCCTGGGATATGTATTGGAGACAAGATCTTAGTGCCAGCCAGTGGCATGATGCCTGGGGCACCTAAGCCCAACTTGAGAGTATTTTCAGTTCCTTTTCTTTGATCGCACAAAAGGCAGGAGAGCACACTTACTAGCCAAAAACATGAATTCTGAAGTCCAAGAAACTTGTGTTCTAGTCCGACCCAGCCACAAAGTAATTGTGAATATTTGATCAAATTATTTACTATCTCTCAGCTCCTCTGTCAAAAGGTATTTTTGTGAAGATTAAAATGTGCTCATTCTTGTATTAATAAAAGGCTTAGCAGGCTATAGAGTGTCCAATAAATATTAGCTATTATTAAAATACAAATTTTATTTTGTTTCTCCTATGTGTAACATCCTTCAGTGACTCCCCATATTTTTTAAAATTGAATTCAAGCTCCTTTGCTTAGATCATAATGTCTTTTATAGTCTGGCCTCACTTCCTGCTGCCCTCCCTCAACTATTTTATGCAGTTTTCACACAATTCTACTCAGAGATCTGAAAATCCCTCAGACGTTTCAAACATTAGTTTTACCCTAGATGTAGAGTCCTCTTTCTTGTTTTTTCTATGTAACTACCTCCTACTACTCTTATAAATTATGGCCACAGTCATCTCTAACACAAGACCTTCCCTGACTCCTAGTTTTAAGTGGCCTATTTGTGAAGTCTCATAACATGTGTTAATGACAATTATAACACTCAACACACTGTGTTGTGATAATTTATGTATCTGCTTCAGGCATTCAATTGTAAGCTCCTACAAATGAGTCACCATGCCTGATATTTGCATCTAACATCTAGCACAGCAACTGGCACATGATAGGTACCCAATAAGTGGTTTTGAATTTATGAACAGATACACAAATGAGGTAACAGACATAATCCATCATTGTGGAAGTATAACGTGAGATGTGGGATAATGATTATGGTGATGGTGATGACATGGTGGTAATTACGTGGTGGTAATGGTGATGGGAGTGGCGGTGGTAGTAGTGGTGGTGATCTTATGGTGGTGATGGTGATGGTGGTGGTGGTAATAATGGTGGTAGTGATGGTCATGGTGGTGGTGGTGGTGGTGATGATGGTGGTAGTGATTGTAGCGGTGGTAGTGGTGGTAGTAGTGGTGGTGAGCCTATGGTGGTGATGGTGATGGTGGTGATGGTGGTGGTGGTGGTGGTGGTGATGATGGTGGTAGTGATGGTAGCGGTGGTGGTGATGGTAGTAGTGGTGGTGAGCCTATGATGGTGATGGTGATGGTGGTGTTTGTGGTGGCGGTGGTGGTGGTGATGATGGTGGTAGTAGTAGTGGTGGTGAGCCTATGGTGGTGATGGTGATGGTGGTGTTGGTGGTGGTGGTGGTGGTGGTGATGATGGTGGTTGTGATGGTAGCGGTGGTGGTGGTGGTAGTAGTGGTGGTGAGCCTATGATGGTGATGGTGGTGGTGGTGGTGATGATGGCGGTGGTGATGATGGTGGTAGTGGTGGTAGCGGTGGTGGTGGTAGTAGTAGTGGTGGTGAGCCTATGTTGGTGATGGTGGTGGTGGTGGTGATGATGGTGGTGGTGATGATAGTAGTGGTGGTGATAGTGGTGGTTACGATGGTGGTAGTGATGATGAAAGAAGAAAGCAATACTGAGATAGGAGCTAGGAAAGGCAAGGTGAACTGAGGATGCACCTCAGCCCTTCTGCTCCTAAGCCTAACAAAAGATATATCTACACCTATTAGGGACATGAAACTTTCCCATACATTTTTCACATGCCAAAATTTGTTGTTTCCAGAACTGATGTGATTGATTTCATTACTTTTTATGAGCTCATCAAGGATAAACGTTGGTGAACGGTGAACCAATTTAGTCTCCTGGACTTTCAGCAGTGAGGTTATAGCAATTACACACTTGAGCCACTAGATGGCAGTAAGAATTTAGCCCCTCTTTTGACATCATGGACAAAGTCCCTCCTGACGGTGCTTTCATCTAGTGCCTGGAGGAGGCTCCATTCTGACCTTCTTCCTAGATCTACTTCCTTTGCCCACGGTACCCTGTCTCCTGGTCTCCTCATTTGAACTGTGTAGTCCCTGGAAACACTGTAACGTCACAGGTCTCTGTTTCTTTCTGTTATCTACATACAACTTGATCCTTTGTGTCTCTCTCTTCTTCAAATAGAAACCACATCAGCACAAGGCCTATGCCACACTGATCCAATCTTCCTCCTTCTCTACTAGATTCTTTTTGGGGACTTCAAACACTCTACAGTCTCTCCAGCTGTAGAAGACCCTCTCTGGATCATGCATCCCTCTCTAGGTATTGTTCTGTGACTCCATTCCCCTAATTTAGACTGCTATTCTGAGCCTCACCTGTATATCCCAGCTGTCTTCTTGACTTTGATTTCACACAAGCATCTCAAACCTTACTCATCCCAAACTGAATTTCATCACAAAAACTCTTCCTTTCCAGTGTTCCACGTACAACAAATTGAACCCCTGTCCACTCTCTGCTCCAATCAGAAATGCAGGCTCATCCCTGACACACAACCCCTCCCCCATCACAATCCATTACCAAGTCCTGTCAATTTGATTCCTTAAATATCAGTAGAAACATTCACATTGCTCCATGTACACTGCCAGCATCCTAGTCCAAGCCACATCACTCTCACCTGGGCCACTGCAGTTGCCTCTTCCTTGTTTATGTCCACTCATACATTCTTCCCATCAATCCATTGATTATCTGCTCAGCAGCCAGAATGATATTTTAAAAGTACAAATATGGCCACGTCACTACTTTGCGTTAACCTTTCTCTGGCCACCTATTGCTAGTAGGTGAAGTTGAGTTGTTATCATACCTACAAGGCTTTGAATTATCTGGCTTCTGCTTACCTCTTCATCCCACCCCTCCCTCTCCCTCTCCAGCCTTTCCCTTTCCTGGAATGACATCAAGTTCCTTCACAGTCAGACCTTCAAACACTTTGTTCCTTCCAGCTGGACTGCTCCACCCTCCACAGCTGGGCCTGGCTAACTCCTATCTGATGCCTTTGAGGCTCCATTTAAGTGTTGCTCTCTCAGGGAGGCCTTCCTATCCTTCCCAGGGCCCCTCCTCTCTCTGCCACCTCTTTCAGGATAGATAAAGTCTTCGTGTTATAATCCCAAGATATCTTGTGCTTTTCCTTTATAACAGTTATCACAATCATATAATAATAACATTTGTATTGTGTATTTATTCATTAATAGTTATCTCTCTCATTAGAGTATTTTGCTTATCTTTGTGTTCCCAGTACCTGGTACAGTGCTTGGCCATTGAACAAACATTGTTGAATAAAGATCAAATGGCTTTTTTTCCTTACTCAAATTGACCATTCACCCTCCCACCAGTGTCTTTGCACAGACTGCCAGAAGGTCACAGTCTCCCCAACATGCGCACACAAATATTGCTTCCATGCAAAAAAGATAACACTCATCCTTTAGTTCTTAATTCAAATATTACACCATCAATGCAACTAAAAAAAAAACCTAAAAATTGACATTGGATTTGGTATGAGAACAAAGGGCAGAAACAGGAAGTGTCTTGAGGATATTGCTAATGAAAATTTGAAGGGCTTCAAGGAGATTGCTGATGTAGGGCTTGCAGAAAGTGAGTAAAATGTTATCATATGCTGGATAAAAGGGCACCCAATGTGCTGGCCAGACAGTTAGCAAAACTATCACTTGAAGCAATGCAGAAAATAGAAAATGTACCAATAAAGTGGAAAATCTGACTAAGGAGATTTCCAGGCAAAATATCAGAAGTGCTAACTGATAGCTGCATATAATAAAATACTAAGAGAGAAAAATGAACTGAAAACCAAACTATTAAGTTTTTTAGCAGAATTGTAAGGTTTTTGGACGGTCAGTGCCAGAGAAAGAAACACGAGCAGAGTGAAAAGGTCAAGCAACGAGGCTTTATTTGAGCGCTCCCGGGCGAGGTTCATGGGTCCTGAGAGAGGGGCCAGAGAAGTCGCGCCGCCAGGAAGTTCTGAGTGGGCTTATATATGCTTTCAGAGTTGGGGGATGGGGGTTTCTTTGGCATGAAGAGTTTTGGCACAAAAAGTGGGGAATCCTTTGTTGCAGTTTTAGGGTGAGTATTGAGAAGTAGGAGGGGCCAGTGGTATGTGTGCATTTCAGGAGGGGCCAGTGGTATGTGTGGGCTCCAGGAACCTAAACTTCTCTTATCTCGGTGAATATTCAGGTGTGGTTATTCTTTAACTTAGCTGGGCCTAGCAGTTATTTTTGGCGGGTCTTGTGGGTTTCTCTTTTTTTCTTTAGGGAGGGGAAGGGTGCCTACCACCAGCCTTACAAGAACATGTTACCAAAAACTTGGCACTTGTCCATGAGGCCAAAGAAGAATGAGGACAAGTGGTTTGAGGTGGAAGGAAAGAAAATTAGTTTACTTTGTCAGCAAAGGAGGAAAAATTGTAGACCCCGTCATCTCAAAATCCAAATTTTTCCTGAACATTCACAGAAATACAGAGCTTTTAAAGGATGTGTTCTCAGCTTCAGGCAATTACAGTTGATAATTCTGATCATCCCATCTCTGCTGAATACAATCTCATGACCTCTGCCCAGGATCTCCCTTTACCAGGTCTGGGCTGGGCCATCTCCTGTTGCACAAATAAACAAAAGACTTACCTTGTCCCTCCCAACCACTGGCCTGAAGCAGGGTGCAGGCTTTAGTTCTCATAAAGGAGTGGAGGATGTTTTAAAGAGACAGAAAATATTTTTGCCATTTTTTCCAGCCATTCCCTCTGTTGCATATTCCCCACTCTCAATATTTCCCTTCCATAACTGTTACAAATATAGAGAAAATATAAAGGAGCCAGGACTTCCTATATTCAAAAATAAATCTGTTTCTCATTCTCAGTCTCTCCCAGCACAGGATTTTAAAGGAAGAAATGGTTTTAGGGAGAAGACCAAATCCAGGGAGTGGTTGTAAGACAAAAAATAGCTCTTTCCCTGCTTGATCAGTACAATACTGTGGAACTGACACTGCATCATTTTATTGGATCAGACCTTGAATGACTGGCAGCTTCCAGAATATTCAAACACTAGTATGTCTCAGTTTTGAGAGGAGGGGTTGGAAGAATCTTTGGACATAAATTTTCTGTTGATCTTCTCTATTAAAGACTTGCTAGTTCTTCTCAGCAGTTACTGTAAGGACCAAGTTATTTGCCTGGAACCTGGTCAGGAGTCTCCTGGAATAGAAAAATTATGGTAATGAAAACAGTGGAACCGTAAAGCCATGTGAATGTAGACAGTAAGCTGCATGGGGGTTTGGTAGTTTGGGTTCCTTCAGTTTTCACTCTATATGAAATTAGTATTAAAAGAGCCATCAAAGTAAGAGTTGCACTGGACAAGTCAAACAGGCAAGAGAGATTTTACTCAAGACTATTGCAATAAGGGAGAGAGATTAAACTCAGTTAAAACAAAAGCCTGGAGAGATTTTAACTGGAGGGGAGGGAATCATAAGACACCTGTGTTAGCTAATTGGTTTTACCCAAAGTAAACTTTCTCTATCTTCATTGACAGGAAGTGGTTTTATAACTTGGAGCAAAGTGTCTACTCAAGTTAGGCTCTACTCTCCCATGTGGAGTGAAAGACAAGGAGCTATCTCTTTTGATGTTTATTTCAAAAAAAAAAAACCACTTCAAAGAGATGGTTCCTGTAAAGTTTTTTAGCAGTGAGGAGAAAGAAAGACAGAGTAGAGGGCCAAACAACGTGACTTCATTGAGCACTCCCGAGCGAGGCTCACGGGTCCCGAGAGAGGGGCCTGAGAAGTCACGCTGCCCAAAAGTTTTGAGCGGGCTTATATATGTTTTAGAGTTGGGGGATGGGGGTTTTTCTGGCGCAAAGATTTTTGGCGCAAAAAGTAGGGAACTCTTTGTTTGCAGTTTTTGGGTGGGTATTGAGAAGTAGGAGGGGCTGGTGGTATGAGTGGATACCAGGAGGGGCCGGTGGTATGTGTGGACCCCAGGGACCGAAACTTCTCTTATCTGGGTGAACATTTAGGTGGTTACTCTTTCTTCTTTAGAGAGGGAAAGGCTGCTCACCGTCAGCTTTACAGTTCCCAGGTCCTGGAGAAAGATATTCCCTGGCATTTAAACTGCCGAGAGGCTTCAAAGCAGATTTATATAAATTTCAAAGGAGGCAGAGAAAGAATTTGTAATTACAAGTTTTCTAAAGTAAGTGATTTAAGAAAAATAAGGTCAGGGACCTGTAGTAAGGAAGAAACCTGTCTTAAGTTTACTCACACTGAGGGGAATGTTGAAGGCCATCTTGGTCAAAGCCTTCCTGTGATATGATGTGAAGGCATTTCTCTACTTCCCTTCCTAGGGGTGTATTAGGCATGTAGCCTTTGCCAGACCCTAGGGACATAAGGGAATGAAATGCAAAAGGGAAACATACTTTCCTTATCTCTCCTGATAAGGACCACTTGTCCCTCCAGGTGGTTGTTCCCTAGGGAGAGATAAAGGAATGGAATGCAAGAGAGGAACTTACTTTCCTTATCCCTCCTGGTTGTTTGAAAAGAATTTATTTACTACTCCCAGAAAAACCCTCTAGAAAACCCAAGGCTCTTCCCTTTTCTCTTGTGGATGCCTTTTTCAGCCTCCACCATCTGCATCCAGATGTTCAAAATAAACAGCATTTTGCTACACATGAGGCTTCATGTATCTCTCTCTCGGCTCCAGACCTACCACCACCGGAATAGAAACAAAAGTGGGCTGTGTATTCAGTTTGCTATAGAAAGGGAGTCAGTTGCAGGTCAGAGTTCTATTGCCATGTATGGTCTGACCATTGCATGTTGTCTCTCAGTTTATTTATAATTTTCAGCTCTGACTCATAGTATGTTAGTTCCATTCTACATGTTTTGCCCCCGTAATTGCAAAATGGCTCCTGCAACATTGGACATTAGATCTTCTTTCACTTGAGTCCATTAGAGAAGAATAATACACTCCTTTCCAGAATTTCTAGGGGAAGAAAATAGCATTTCATTGATTCTGGCTGCACCATGTTCTACCCTTGAGCCAATCACACTGTTTGGTGAGTGTAAATCACAAGCACCAAAGCATTTGAGCTGAGCATGGAGAGAAAATAAATTCCCAAACAAAAATTGTGGCCATTTTCATTTGAATGATAGGGTCATATCCAAGAAATATCTATTGCACAACTAAATGAAGGATATTGAGTCTCAGTTATTTTATTTTATTTTATTTTTTATTTCAGAATATTATGGGGGTAAAAACATTTAGGCTACGTATATTGCCTTTGTACCCCTCAATTCACAGCTACATGTGTGCCCATCCCTCCGATCTCAGGTATGAATATATCCATTCCCTCCTCCCCACTCTCACCTGCCAAACACCCAATAAATATCACTTCCATATGAGCACATAAGTGTTGATTAATTAATACCAGTTTGATGGTGAATATATGTGGTGCTTATTTTTCCATTCTTGTGTTATTTCACTTTGGAGGCCTCAGTCATTTTAAACATTGACTATCAGAACAAAATGACAAAATTTTCAGTCTTTTGAGGAAAACTGTGATCAAAGACAATGGCACCAAGACATGTTGTCATATATATGTGAAGACAACAGAACAACATTCTCAGTTGTGCAATTGCTTCTAAAAATACTCCACTCATTTATTCTCCTTGAAAAGAATGAATTTAAGAATGGTGATGTTAAGTTAAAAAAAAAAAAAGTTGTAGACTCTCCAATAGGACTATAAGAGCTTAAACTGACCCAGCTCCCAATTCATACTAAGAATCCTCTGGGGAAATGGTATTTCTATAAACCGTACCTGCTTAAAATGCTAAAGTAATGAACCTTCAAGAATGTAAGTAGGAAGTTTTAATGTTCATGATGGAATCTATATGAAGCTCACAGGAATATTGTTTAATAGCTAATTGTTATCCCTCATTATGAAAATAATCCTACAATTTCACAGAAGAAATTCCTTTCATAGAACACTTTCTGTAGGCAAAATCTACCATCGGAGTCCAATCCAGATTGGGCTTTTTAAATATATATTTATAGTTACCAAAATATTGAGTGTTTGATTGTCTAAAAGTCAATAGGCTTCTACAAAGTTTCTTTGATGGATGAGTACTACATATCAATGAAAAACGAACTTAAATATCCCTACAAAATTCTCATGTACTGGTTTCCTAGGGTCCCACAAACTGTGTGGCTTAAACCAGCAGTCCCTAACATTTTTCCATGGACCAGGGGGGAGTGGGGAGGTAGAGCTCAGGCAGTGATGTGGGGAGTGGTTATAAATACAGATGACACTTTGCTTTCTTGCCGGCCGCTCACGTCCTGCTGTGTGGCCTGCTTCCTAACAGGCCATGGACCAGTACCACTTCATGGCCCGGGGGTTGGGAACTGCACGCTTAAACAATAGAATTTTTTTGTCTCAAGTTCTGGAAGCTAGAAGTCCAAAATCAAGGTGTCAGCAGGGTTGGTTCCTTCTGAGGGCTGTGAGGGGAGGATCCGTTCCAGGCCTCTCTCCCTGGTTTGTATATGTTATCTTCTCCCTAGTGTCTTCATATCATGTTCCCTCCACATCTGTGTCCAAATTTCCCCTTTTTATGAAGATATTGGTCATTTTGGATGAGGGTTCACCCTAATGATCTTAGTTGAACTTGACTGCTTCTATAAAAACCCTATTTTCACATTCTTAGGTATTAGGGGTTAGGACAACAACATAGGAATTTTTTTGAGGGGGGAATAATTCAACCCATAACAACTGCATTTAATAATAATTGTAGAAATACATAGGTATTAGTGTACTTCAGACTCTGCTAAGAAATTAAACAGCCCTAATTAACAACATAGAATTAACAAAAAATAATCTTGCTATTTCCTTAGGACTCTAGCACCACAAAACTGCCTCTAGCACTGTATGGCCCACTCTGGACTTTAGGGAACTGGGCTCTTGTCAGTTTTGGTACTACACAGCCATTCTGATTCACTGGCACAGGGGAGCTTCATTAGGCTTGACTGACATTTGTGGATTGCACATATAATGTAGCCTGTCTCAAGAACTTCATTTGGTCCTGTTCTTAGTCATTTTGGTTTACATGCTCAGCAAAGATACTGAACATTTGCCAGAACACCATTTGTTGACTGAGAGTACAGCAGCAGGGCATTTCTTTGAGATTCTCATTTGCATATAGAGTCCCTCCGAAGACCATAAAAAGATGAGCTTTGCAGGACCTGCTCTCTTTTGCTGGTGGCTACTGTCATCTCTCAAATGGCAGCTTGGGGTGGCTGCTTTTCTTTCCTTCCTCTGGGACATGACACGTATTTGTGAGAAAGCTTTGGGTAGAGCCTCACACAACCTTATCAAACAGTGCCAGGTACTTTCCACATTTTGAAATCTGTCCTGTTTAAATTTCTAAAGGAAAGGAAGAGCCTTCCTTATAAATCAGTGATGGAAATTCCCCAGAAGAGCCCTTGAAAATCAACAAACCTGTCCTAGCCTCAACTTGAATGGTATACTAAGCGAACTGACAGATTTGTCTCAGCAGGCTACTAATATGCATGGAAAGATAAGAGATAATTGTATATGAGTGCAATGCGCACCATCTAGGGGATGGACACGCTTGAAGCTCTGACTTGAGGGGGGTGGGGGGGGCAAGAGCAACATACATAACCTAAACATTTGTACCCCCATAATATGCTGTAATAAAAAAAATTTTTTTTAAAAAACGAGATAATTGTGTTGCTGAAAGGGGTGGCCTTGCAAAAACAACAGGAAAATATCTAACCCCACATAGGAAAATACCTAATCCCACCATTTCCCCAGTAATGGTTAAAGATCAATCCTATGAGTTCTCTCACTAACAGGCACTCTGCTAGAGCCTCAACCATATCTCAAAGACAGAGCCACATCACCTGCGATAATCCCCTCTACAAGGAAAGGCAGGAAGCCAAGTCTTAGACTTTTAACATCCTTGCAGTTTTTGTTACCTGCCTGCCACCAAGAAGAAAGAAAGGAGTGGATACAACAGTTTCTCAATTATACCCTGCCGTTTTCATAACCCCCTTTAAAAAGCCCTGATAGCTGGTTTTCAGGGCCGGTACATTCTTCTTCTTTCCACCTCCTCACTGGTCGTTTTTCCTTCCCCCAGGGAAAAGTAAATAAACCTTTTCTTTCTATCCTAATCTCTGTCTGGAGAAATCTTTCTCAAAACCTGTGTGCACTGGCATCACCACCCTAACGATTGCCACGACAGAGAGAAAAAGGAAATTAGTACAGCAGCAATGCCTCCTTAGACCCTCGGCCTCCATGGTAAGTGTATTTCTTATGCCACCGGGTCCTCCCAGTCACAGGCATCTCCAAGGTCCTATGTAACTATGCAAGGAAAAGGACAGGCCTGTGACCTGTTGGCAGGAAGTAAATTGAGGGACTTCAGAAACCCTAAAGGCTCCTTGCAGGAAGAAGCTGATTGTCTCATTTGACCCCAGGCTTCACACGTCACAGCCTGTGTTAATCTGTTAGGGCTGCCATAACAAAATATCAGACTGGTGGCTTAAACAACAGACATTTATTTATTTCTATTTTTGGTTGTTTGGCTAATTTCTTTCCATTTATAGTAGAGACAGGGGTCTTGCTCTTGCTCAGGCTGGTCTCGAACTCTTGAGCTCAAGCAATACCTCCCACCTCTGCCTCCCAGAGTGCTAGGATTACAGGCATGAGCTGCGGCGCCCGGCCAACAACAGACGTTTATTTCTCGCAGTTCTAGAAGCTAGAAGTCCAAGATCAAAGTATTGGTAGGTTTGGTTTCTCCTGAAGCCTCTTTCATTGGGTTTATCGACCTAAGGGAAGAAACTGAGGCAAAATTAATGTAAGTAGAGAGTTTATTTGGGCCAAGTCTGAGGACTACAACCCAGGAGAGACAGATTCAAGTTACCCTCAAATATATGCTACGAGTAGCAACAGTTGCAAGGGGGTATTTAAAGGAAAAAAGAAGGGGCAGTTTCTAAGTTGTTTACCAAAAATTTGCATTAAAATAACATAGAGTATTGATTGGTTATACACTGTTGTTTACATAACTAATTCTAAGAATATGAAGATAATGCATACAGTCACATTGTGCAACTTATGGTAACATTTTAGGTCACTCTTCTGGGGCTATTTCATTGACAAGCACATAAACTTACCTTTAAACGTTAACCCTGGGCGTGGTGTGACTGAAGACCCATTTGCATGTCTCTCGGGCCTGACACATCTTGCATACCCCACTTTCTTCAGACTGTTCTTCTGACTCCTTGTCTTTCTCAGCTGGCAGATGGCCATCTTCTCATGTGTCCTCACGTGGTCATCCCTCAATCTGGGTATCGTCTGTGTCCTAATCTCTTCTTCTTATGAGGACGCCAGCTTTTTTGGATTAAGTCCAGCCCAAGCAACCTCGTTTTAACTTAATTACCACTTTTTTTTTAACTTTTTTTCTTTTATTATTACAGTATATTATGGGGGTACAGATGTTTAGGTTACGTATGTTGTCCTTGACCCCTCTTCCCCCTCAAGTCCGAGTTTCAAATATGTCCATCCTTCGAGTGGTGCGCATTGCACTCTTTGTGTATGCGTATACCCGTCCCCTCCTCCCCCTCCCCCTACCCCTCGCCCCTGCCCAACATCCAATAGATGTTATTCTTATATGTGCACTTTAAAGGCCCTATCTCTAAATACAATCACATTCTGAGAGTTAGGACTTCAACATATGAATCTCAGGGGACACATTTCAGCCCTTAATGCAGACCCTGGCTAAAAGTGAGACCTGACAATTACCACGGCCCTGCTGAGCGGGAGGGGCAACCAGGCTCTTAACAGCATTTGCATCCATTGGCCAGCACTTGCAGAAAGGAAATGCCCCCAGTGGCTAGATTCCACCCGTCACTGCTAGGGGTGGGAGACTAGGCAAGGGAATGTGTTCCTTAATCATTCTCTCAATAAGTACCCAACCGCTCGCTCCCAAAACACATGCAAACCCTTGGTTCAGGGGAATAAAAGAAAAGGAGAACTTAACCAACAACAACCAGTACAATTGTTGAGAGAATCCATTCATCTGACAAATACTGATCAACTGGACTAGTGGTTCAACTTGGACCCATGGATATACTTCTGGGAATCAGAGAACCCCTGAATTGATGTGTCAAAATTTAGGGAATGCATGTGCCTTTTTCTGAAATGTGCATCAGGAGCAGTCAGCAGATTCTTAAAGAAATCTGTGACTCAAAAAAGGATAAAAACTAGTGCTCCAGACAAAATTTAATCTATAATATGAGTATGTCTCCTACAATATGGGTTTTTAATAACATACACTGGATATAACAAAATCAATTGTAATTGATCCTTGAACAATGCGGGGGTTGAGGACACTGACCACCTACACAGTGAAAAATCTAAGTATAATTTTTAGCTCCACCAAAACTTAACTACTAGTAGCCTACTGTTGACCAGAAGCATTACTAATAACATAAAATTAAAAGAAATAAAATTTTAAAAATTAAAAAAACAAAAATTTCAAGAAGTAACTCCATGGAGAAATGAAGTAACAAAATAGATAACACTGAATACCAAATGATGGGATAAGAGTTCACAGAAAGAGGCCAGGCGCCGTGGCTCACGCCTGTAATCCTAGCACTCTGGGAGGCCGAGGCAGGCAGATCATTCTTAGCTCAGGAGTTCGAGACCAGCCTGAGCAAGAGCGAGACTCCATCTCTACCAAAAATAGAAAGAAATTAATTGGACGGCTAAAAATATATATAGAAAAAATTAGCCAGGCATGGTGGCTCATGCCTGTAGTCCCAGCTACTCGGGAGGCTGAGACAGTAGGATTGCTTGAGCCCAGGAGTTTGAGGTTGCTGTGAGTGAGCTAGGCTGACGCCACGGCACTCACCCCAGGCAAGAGAGTGAGACTCTGTCTCAAAAAAAAAAAAAAAAAATCATAGCAGCATAGAGCTTCTATGACACAATCTTCTCTGACTTTATCATTATCATATCTGCCACCCCACTCCATTTAACTACTTTTTGGTTGATTTTCATGCATAATCATGAAAATAGAAATGAAAAAGATGAAAACAAAACAAAAATTATATATACATATATAATATACATACATGCAATATATACATATATTCTTGTTAAAATACTTCTTTGTGCTATTATATCCCAAGGTAGCTCACAAAAGCCAATAATTATTTGGTGAAATATATCTCATATTTTATTTAATTCATGTTTACTTATTAAGGAACCTATAAACAAAGTGTTTCCATATTTTTCACCTACCTTCATGTACTTTGTCCTTTGGCTTATAAATTAATGAATTACTATTTGAGAGCATGTCTCTTTTTTTCTATTTGATGTTTAGCAGATGCCACCTGTTTCCAGAGGACAGGTTGTTTGTTGTTATTAAGGCACAATACAGCGTATAGAGCGTATAAACACAGTTGTTGGAGTATAATTACTTGAGCTCTTTATGGAGGTGGATCATCTCCCATACAATGCTCAACAAGACAAAGTAAGGCCAACTGTCTTTTATGGCATCAGCTGCCACCCCGAGTTTGGTGTTTTGCCACCGACACCAAGTCTTTTTTGTTTATCAGGTAATTAACAGTAATGATGTCTTGCTGCTTGGCTTTGTTTCAAAACCAAAGCTCCTTCTTTGCAGATTTGGGTGGACTCCTAGGCTCAGGCCGCTGCCCTGACTGTCATAAGCACCAGCAGGCAATTCCAGGCTTAATTACCTCCCTGTTTTGTTCTTTACATTGGGCAATAAACATCCAGTCTAAGGGCAATTTGTAGGAGAGAGGGAGAGAAAAGGGAGGGGGTGCCTCCTCTCACAGCAATGCGTCCATCAAATAAACTAACTTAAAAATGTTTTGACCTTGAGTTCTTAAACATTATTGTAATTCTCCACCTTATAAGGAAAAGCATTTTAAAGAAAAGTTATTCAAATAAAGCACAACCTCACAGATAGGCAGTCTGTTTATGAAATATGAGGGAATTCAATTACCCATGAATGGATGAATGGCTTTTTTTCCTCTCTTTGTCTGGTCATCATTGTTACTGTGGATTTTTTTAACAAAAGATATCAAAATAAACAGAAATGTCTTCGATGAACTGTGAGCCTACAGTTAAGTGGTATCTATATGGGAGTGTGCTTCTCTGGGGTGTATTTAGTATAGGTATAATTTTTTAATGGAACATTACTGAATTTTTAGCAGAGTCACACTTAAAAAAAGAAGAAATTACTACAAAAGAATGAGCAAAGCTCTAGAAAAATGCCACATGCAGCTTTTAATTTTTTTCTTACAAAAAGGACATTTCTTTCATTAGAAGTCTTAAATAAAATTTGAGATAATTAGGTTAAATTTTGTTGACTCCATATAAATCTATGTGAAATCTACATGCATTTGTTTTAGCACTTGCAATTTTTGACTCTTATTGACTGACTACTTTATTGATTTGTAGCTTTTTTGTTAAGGGAATCATATTTTAAAATAAACTTTAGTATGTAATATTTGCTAATGATTTTCAGTGCTTGTTAGTGATATTTGGCACATTTTAAATTCCACACTTCTAAAATTGTAGAGGTAATTGTATTTATTATAAGCAATAATATTATTATACATATTACTTTTACTATATAGCTCTTGCAGATAAATGATCAAATATTTAAAATGAATTGCCCATTTCATGTTTATGAAGCATTTAATTATTCTACAATTTATTTCATATTTTGGTCTCTTTCCCAGTTAATAGAATATCAGAGTTAAACTATAGATTCTGCATATAGCAGACCATGAGGTTCAGTACATAGTTCAAACAGTGAAATAATTCCCCATCACATTTAACAAATTTGAGTAAACCTTGTAAGGAGGGTTTCATATGGCAACAGAGGGCATTTGAATAGAAAGGTGATTTTTATGTTTTCTAAAGAAATTTTACAACAAATAAATCAGTCCTATGAAATTCCTCCAGTATAGTTCCTTGGTAATGTCACCGCTTTTTACTAATGTTCCTCAGATTTTCATGGATGAGATGTTTCATAAAGATGATGCATGGCCTTCTCTCCAATATAAAAACCAAAAAAACTACTACTTTCCCTGGCATTCAAGTAGTTTTTTCCATTTTTAACTACATTTTGAAAAATAAGTTTTATGTGGTCTAATTTTATTTCATTTTATATGAGGATAGAAAAGCAATATTTTAAAAATTAGAAAATATTCAACTTATTAAACACAATATATCAGAAATATCAGATTTTACTGCATCTATAATTTACCATGCTATATAGTAAGGTCAATGGAAACATTTATATAAAAATGTGTTTGAATTATTTTTCCACTAAATTTACTGATTATTGACTTAGCATATTTAAAATTGATTTTAGTGAAAGAAGAAATGAATAGATTGATTGTTCAGGTGGAACAGAGTATGGAAGTGTATAGTTTATAGTAGTAGTAATTTTGAGAAACCCCATAGAGGTGACATGATATTGATAATCTACCAGAATTTATCTACAGAACTCTTGAAATATAAAGGTTTCTTTTTTCTTCTAATGAGAAAATGTCCTGTAACCTCAAGGTTCATAGAGGAACCAAGAAGCCCTTCGTACCATTTTAAAAGTATATTTCTCATACATGCATCGAACACAAAAGGCTTAGACTAAATTGAAACTTGATAAATCATAGCTATTCTATTATTATTCATATCACAGTGATTATTATTTATTATTATTTTGTTTGTGTAAAGAGAATCATTGAAACTGTTGTCAACTGGAAAAAGAAACAGTTTCACATCTAAGAAGAATGATTGTGACTGTTACCTCTTGAAATAACATCAACATCACTGTGGATCTGGATAAAAGTTGGTGAGAGAAAAATGTAACTGCTCTAGCCCTAGCACCCTCCACTTTTCTTTTAATGGACATGCTTTGAGCAGAGTTCATTTTCTACACTCTAAGTCACAAAACAATGACAGGAATGATAAAGGATGGGATCATTTTTAAACTAAGAGCCTATAAAACACTCTTCAAATGCAAGAAAGGGGTTCCTAAAATCATTTCCACCTTAGGCCATCTTTTCCAGGAACAAAATGTCTTGGCAACCAACTGTTTAGTGAAACAATAACAGCAGTCAAATCCGCTGGTGTTTGTTTATTTGTTTAACTCAATTCTGCAGGACGGAACTATTTAGACATAGACTGACTTCATTTGACCCTCTATAGGCACACACTCTATTGATTTGGACAGTAAGAGAGGATCTATACACACCAAAACCCATATTCACACTACTACTTCAGTATTTTTTAACTGGAATTTTATTTTAAGCTTGAATAAGAATTAGAGAAAATTTATGTGATCAAGTTTTTAGGTGAGGATAAATTACCTAACTTGATAAAGATAATGTAAAAATTCCTGAGAATCAATAAATATTGAGCAGATTTGAGCACTGTTTTGGGGTTTATTTTATTTTATTTTTATATTTCAAAACCAAATTGCTTGTATTTTCTTTACAAATCACAGAAGGGAAAGAAAGTAATAATAATGAAGACGATGATCCATTTTGGCCATCTTATTATCATCTTCTTATTCATCTGGAAACTGCAGTGCAGTCTTAACCATCTCGTAAATACTTATTTAGCAAAAGGAAATAGAATATATTTTTTTCCCTCAGACTCTCTGTATTGATATATTGAAATAGCAGGGAAGGAAAAAAAAAGGGGGCCATAATGCTTCATTAGTTAATTGTGCAGAGTACAGCTCTTTAGGGGTAAACAAGTGAAGGACATTTGCTGAATGGCTTGTCCTCGTCCTGCATATTATGGCCTAATGATGCTAGTAATGGTAGGAGGCTCCTGGAGAGTCATCTGTCAAATTAGCACATTGAATTATTTACTGCCTTAGAGTAAAATTGTTGAAAGGTAGCAGCTGAGACATGGTTTTTATAAATATAAAATTCAGAAAAAAATACTAGAAAACTCATACAGCTGCTTTGAGGGTGAATTTGCTTTTTAACACTTGTATTTATGAACACAATAGTCCTTCTTGAGTAAACAGAGTTTATTTCTACCTTTAAATCTGATATTGTGTGTGTGTGTGTGTGTGTGTGTGTGTGCGCATGCATGTACACATGTGTGAAGTCCTGGGTGTTTCATGCCACTAGTTATAATATAATAATCTAAAATTTTAGTTAATTGTTATTTTAAATCTTTTTAACTCATTTCAACTACCTCATCTATGAAAAACATAAGACAAAGTCCAATTTTTACTAGGCTCTATGCCCAGGAACTAACACGGAGAGTATGGTTCTTGACTTCCAGTTCTTATAACTGTTCACATTTTTGTTCTAGCACAAAGTTGTCTAAGATAGAAAGGCTGCCTTCCTGGGACTTAGAAAGAGACAAACCTATGCTGAACTCTTTATAAAACAAGACAATAGCGTGATAAAGCACATAAACTCAGAGGAACCTAAGCATTTGAAGGCCTGAGTAGACTAATAAATTCAAAGTTTCCAAAATGTATGATATCATTATTTGCTTAGTATTTGCTAAGTGGATATGGGAATATTTTTTTTCTGTTAACATTATATAGAGAAATAAATTCATTTACCAGTTTCGTCCATTGGCCAATGAAAAATCACTGTTCTGAAGGAAGTTAAGAAAAAAAGTTTACTGATTCTCTATGGCCCCTCTTCCCTCTTTATATCCTATTTTTTAAATTTCTATTCTAAGTCAATAACTACCTGGGAAGATTTAAAATTTTGATTACAAAATATATCGTTGATTTCAAATAAGGAAAGCTACACTACATATGATATGGTCTCAAATTAGCAAATGAATAATTCTCAAAAACACTCAATTTGAACCACTGTGAGTAATTGAGAATACACATATGTATGTATGTATCCATTTAATCAGAAACAGTTCCAATTTATTCTAGGGATGTTCTGGTACTCTTAGAAACTTGTACCCGGCACCTTCTGGTCTGGCTGGCCTCTACTGAGTAAAGGATCATAGAGAAACTAGCATCAGATCAGGGTCTTGGAGCATGAATGGACTTTCAGTGTGAAGAGGGAAAGACATTTACAAAGTTATCTTGGAGGAAAAGCAGTCAGGAAGAAGACATTAGGGAAATATAAAAAAAATTAGTCTAAAAATCAAGTCACATAAGATCACAGAATGTCTTCAATATTGTGTTAAGGGGCATACATTGTAAGAAAAAATAATTTCCTTTGGATAGATATAGAGGAGATGGATTCAGAAGAAGAATCTTTCGAAAGAGATTAAATAATGTTATATATGGGAAAGAAGTTTGTAAATTCTATAATACTATATACGCTCTAGTTTTCATCATTGTTGTCACCACAAATATTACACCACATTGGAAGGCTGATGACAGAGAAAGAGGAAAATTAGAAGTACTGAGTAATTGTCCTGGCAGAACAATGATTCTAATAATTAAGAGAAAAATCAAGATGCCAGGTGCAGTGGCTCATGCTTGTAATCCCAGCTACTTGGGAGGCCAAAGAGGGAGGATTATTTGAGGCCAAGAGCTGGAGAACAGCCTGGGCAACATAGAGAGAACCCATCTCTACAAAAAGAAAAAAAAAATGAGGGGGAGAATCAAATTTCATAATGAAATTAATGAAATTCCAGCATGAACATTTTGACTCGAAGATGTGGGTGAAGTATTCAAACAAAAATGTCCAGAAAGTTGTTGAAAAGTGAAAATTTAGCTGAAAGAGAGTGGTGCTAAAAATTTACAGGTGAAAATTGGAAATTACTTTCATATAGGTAGAAAGTCATGGGAAGAGCTAAATTGGTTATTTGGTGTGGCTTGGCCACCACAAATGTTTTTTGCCAGCATATTTTACTTTCTTTTGATAATGTGGGCATCATATTGAATCAGTACTATTTTTGTTACCACATCGATTTTCTTATCAAGTTCTTGTTTTTCCTATTGCTATGGCCGTTTTAATTCTTTTTCTTTCAGCTCTCTTTTCCTAAGTTCTTTTTTATTGCCCTTTACTCGGTTTTTTGTTTGTTTGTTTGATTTTTGCATTTTCATTACCTTTCTCTTCACTGAAATGAGAAAAATGTTTAAGTTCTGTTTCAGGACCTTAAGCATCTTATATACATTGATCTAATAAAAACAAAAATTTTGAGAAACTGTTCTGCTACAAACTTCTCAGTTTGTAGCAGTCGAAACTGGTCCTCGGCAAAGTTAAAGAGATTGCCTAAGTCACACTCTGACATATACCCGGCTGATACCTCCAGGTATATGTAATTCCAGTTCTGATTTTGCTCTTTTGTTCTTTCTACCTCACATTACCTCCTGCATAGACACCATTTCCACTTTTTACTTTTATTTCTAATAATTATCCTTAATCCCTTATTCCTACTCCATTTTCTCTTCTCAGTTGCCTTATTGCAGATCTACTCCTCCAGCTGGCACTCTTCCCGTCCTGCTGCTCTGTGTGTTTAAATCCTCTTTGTCTTTCCTCATACTCCTCCACTGAAACACCATCAGTTATATTAATTCACTACTATTTAAAACATTTTTACCTTTAAAATTGATAGAGAGTTCTTGGTCTCAAATCTACCCTTCTTTCAACACTCAAAAGATAGAGTTGAAATCTCGTGCTTATGTTACGAAAGGTCATACTGTGAGAACTGAATGGAGAAGGATTAATTTTGGCTGTATGCCATTTGTTCAGAGAAATCACCAACAGTTTTGCTGTTCATATGAATACATTTCAAATTGGATTATCATTCTCCTTATCCATCTATGTGTAGTATGTGGTCAATAATATATTTCAAAGATAAACATTTTTTAGGAAGTAGAACCATTTCAAGCAATTGATAATTATTTTTTTAAATCATGCTTTTTTCCTGTAGAATAATTATCTATTACAAATACAATGGAATAGTTGGGTTTGATAGAGGCAGGGTATCAACTGATGCTTACTTGACAATTAAGAAAGCCAGAACCTCCTCTATTATACCCCAAAGAGCTGTAGGAGTGATCCCTAGAACAAGGAGGAGTGGCGGCCAAGTGTTGGAGCAGGCTACCTTTAGGTCGCTCTCTGGAGGATAACTAAAATAATTTCACATCTAGGAGTTTCTGTTGAAATAACATGGGAAGGTTTTGTAGACAAACGGGTTTGATTTTTAAAGGGACCGTATTTACATAGAAACATAAAACCTGAAGGAGTGGTGTTGGCAATCCAGTAGGTGGCAATCTTCTCCCAGAATATGTGTCAAAACAAGGTGCCAGCTCAGCTTTGGGATGTGCCACTTGCCTAAATTAACACCAAGAATTCTATCTCTAAAGGTTCAAAAATTCAGCAAAAGAGCAAACCTCCTTGTACATTAGAACGTTTTTCATGCTCTCGGAGGGCTAAATTTTAGTGGCTCCACGTTGCTTTATCAAACTAAATTAGACATTCTTTGACCCTTATGTTATTTTTTTCTTGCCATTAGTTATATAGATGTAGCTATACTAGTAGTATAACATCTCCACCATCCTCCTCACATTGCTTATGTACCGTATATTGGAAACTCCTCTTTGCCAAATGTCTCTTTATAGCACTGTTAAGAGAGTAGATGAGAACCTGTAAAATGTCATCACCCTTGCAATATTTCCAAGGCAGAAAATTTAAATGATTTTGTGCACTATATTTGACTCTCCACCATATTTATCCCACCCATTAAGAAATTGAGAGTTGAAGATTTTGTAAAGGCTTGTGAAAAATAACAAAAATGTTTCTCAGTGGGAAGTTTGAAAAATAGATTTTATGAGGAAAGACAAAAACAACCAGAATGACTTCTTATGGAAAGAAAGTTTACAGGAATATTTGCGATACTGTGACATTATATATTTGTTGCAAAATATTCTGGTGATGTGTAATAGAGTGATTACTGCAGTCATTTTGGGATTTTAATGTCATTTTTTCTAACGATTGTGTCATAGGCTAGCTATAATCTTCAGTTTTCTCACCTTTTTGTTTGTTTTTGGTTTTAAATAGATTCATTATTTTAAGTAATTATTTTGAATTTGGTATGTAGTTTCATAAATATTGACTAATATAATGGCATTACTACTATTCAGTAATATTAAGCTCTTCTCAATTTCTAAGTGAAAAAAGGGACAAGTGTTTTCCTAGTGCCTTGATGTCATATGTGGATGCAACGTACTTTAGCCAGAAAGTGTGTATGGAAGTGACATTGATCACTTCTGGGCAGAAACTTGGAATTGCCAACATGATAGTTTCCACATCGTGTCTTCTCCATTAGCCTTGGTCATTTAGTGAAGTCAGGTGGAAGTAAGTCCCTAGTTTACCATAATAGATATGTAACGTGGTCAGGGAATGGATTTTATTGTTTTAGGCCACTGAGACTTTGAATTTCTTTGATAGTTTAACATAATTTAACCTATCCTGACTAATACCGTAAAAAAGAATTAAACGTAGTAGCATAGAATAATTATTATTTATTATTTAATAATATTTAATATTATATTAAATCATATAGTCTGCTTAATTCTCCCTTTCTAGGGGGAAATACAGATAAAATATATTCTGGAAGTATATACCTGGCCACTAAAATCCTAATATGGAACAGGTGACTGCTCCATCATTCACTTTCTCCTCTGGGTGAAAGCTGGACCACTCTTATATTCTCAGTAAGTTTGAGAATCTTCTAGCAAATCATATTCCATATCAATATTAGAAAATTAAATATTTAACTGAAAATATAGCTAAATTAAACTTCAGAACTAGGTTAGGTAAGAGATGAATATAATTGGTGCATAGCTAATAAACAGGCTTGTTAGACATCCACCAAACTATATCTCTATTGCAGGACTTCTCAGATATGGTAATATTCACGGTGAATTTCCAAGAATGAAATATAACATTACTGACAAAGTCAAAGGCCTAAACATTTTTATGAAATGTAATCTCACTCTGACTTGCATTTAAACAAAAATTATATTTTTAATTAAAAAATAGTACATTTAACCATTACAGAGAAAATTTCTTTATAATCATTTCCTTTTAGAACTGTGCCTCTGAAAGAATCACAGAAAATTTTGTAAATGATTTTCTTAGTTTTAAAAATAAAATCATGGTAATTTCTAAATATCATAACTCTCACTCACCTGCAATGTGGTATGTTTCTTGATTGGGAGTAAAAGAAAGAAGTTGAATTTAGTACGTTAGAAATTGCACAACATCCTGGGTACACACCCTTGGGGTGTGTTGAGCATTTAAATTCCATCCTTCATTCATCAGGACATTAATCAAAGGCTTATGTCTTCTTTGTTGGAGTACGGCTTCACAGCTTTCACTTATTTCTATATTTGGTCAATAGTTAATGGTCTAATTTGCTCATTTAGTCAACAATTGTTTATTGCATTCCTAGTAAAGGCCAGGCTCTATGTTAAACAACAGAGATAAAAGTTGAAAGTACATGATCCTGTTACGAAAAATGTCATTATTTATCAGAAAATACAAGTGACTTGAATGCACTATAAATATTCAGTATAGGATATTTTCAAATGCTTTGGATACCAAAGCAACAGAGCAAGTAATGGCTACCAAAAAAAACATAAACAGAATGATCAGAGCACAAGTTGTCAAAGTTTATGTGATATTTAGAGAATCATGTATAATCTGGGTATTTTGAAAAGCCCAGGGATATTTGGGATATAGGACTTTCATAAGAATATTTATTTATGTAAAGTAAAAACAACTTTATAACCTTTCTTGATATACTTCTGGGCAATTAAAGGCAGAAAATAACTTAGGATATTTGAAATTCACCAAGTAATATATCTTATAAATACTGACCATAAATGGTCCAAATGAGAGGCAGATTAGAATAGAAAGGTGGAAGGAAGTGGCCATAGTCGAGGTGAGGTAGAGAAATAAGCATTTATTGATCACCTAGATTTTCTAGGCATTTTGGTGGTATTTTACACATTGCATCACATTTCCTATTCACAACCAACGCAGTCAAATAGGCAGTACAATTCTCATTTCATGGACACCTTTAAAGAGCTAAAGTTGTTTTACCACAACTTGTACAAACTGATCAAAATCTCATCATATGAACAAATATAAAGTGATACAACTGGCTGACGGAATAAACCGTAGAAGTAGTTTCAGGTGGTGGTTAAGGCTTCCACCATAAAATATGGCTTTATAGCAAATACGTGAATAGTAGTGAAGAGTGCAGTAGCAATAGCACACTCCAAGTTTAGTTGTCATAAGCCATACACTGCCAAAGTACCCCAGCTAAGTGGGAAGAGGAAATTATTTCTCAAGTGTTCTCTCTGTGACGGTGAACTCACTCAACAGCCAATGAACTCCTGAAGTCTAGATTCAGCCTTTATCCAGCTTCAAAGAAGATGCAACAGAGTATTTCGCTTTAGGGACGGGCACTTATAAACATGTCTGTAAAGATCTGTTTGAGATTGCTGGCAGGTTTTGCTTGTGCCTGTACTGTTTTTACATGGTGATACATAGGTGTTTGTGGTGACTAGTCAATCACCGGAGAATGGTGTCAGCCATTCTGTGTGCAGGCTACTGAAAAGAGAACCAATGAAATCCACACAGACATTAAAATCATACTTTACAAATACAAACCAAAAACTAGACATTTAAACAATTCTCTCCAAATTATAATTTTACAACAAATTTAACACTGATAATGATTGCATAAATTCTTTCCCTTCAAAATACAAAATGAATAGCAACAAAAAAATTTTTCATAACGCATTACACCCAAATATTTAAATAATCTCTTGATAATAAATAAAAATTTGAACATTTCAATAAAAATAGGTTGAAATTCATTCAAGGAAACTATTGAACACAAGGATCAATGGCCTTGGGGAGAACAACAGGCCCTAAAGCAGATTTTGTTATATTGCTCCAAAATATCTCGATTTCCTGTGCTGTACCATGCATTCCTAGGCATTATTCAACTCTGTCAAACAAAAGCACTGGTAGAAAATAAACAGATAAACTGGTTCATTTATATAAGAAGGAAAATGTAAACAAAGTGAAAATTGCTGATCTTAGAACATTTAATGACCACTACAATTTGATAAAAATATACCACGAAGTTAAGAATTTCTAACCACCAATGTACTATCAAAGCAAATTTAATTTCTGCTTATTTTTAATAATCAAACATACATTAGTTTCAGTATGGTTTGTCAAATGGGTATGTCTACAACCCCATTTTAATAATCAACAATATTAGCCGGAAATACCGGAAGATGTGATTATATTTTAATAAGCAATTTTCAGCATTCATTCAACAAATGTAATTTGAGTCTCTATTATACACCATCCTTGATGAGACCTAAATTAACATAGACCAATCCCTTTTTGGAGGCATATTTTTCTTGCACAAAAATTATAGTTTGAGTAAATAAGAAATAAGTTAATAAGCTTATATCTGACATTATAAACTGGCAGCCTACAGGTTACAATGCAGACTACAGACATGGGGGGCTCACAGGGTTTTAAAACATTTGAACTGAACTTTGAAAAAGGAAGGATTTCACATAATAATATGGCTTTTTTGCTTCTTTTGAAATACTGGAAGATAGCCACGAGTAGGTGGATCTGAATAGCAGCCCATGTGCTCTCCAGTTTTCAGCGGTCTCCACTACTTGCCAATATCCGGCAGATTGTGCTCATTTCTATCACAGGCCTGGTCCCATGAGACATTGAATTTTACTTCCTTGTCTCAGGTAGATTCTTTCACAAAAGGCGGAATGAATTATGTCTCCCTCTCATTCACATACCTGAAGTGTAATTTTTTCTATCTTTTCTCCCATCTCAATTCTTGTTCAAATATTCCCCAGATATAAATCAATATATCTGCTAAGAATGCATTCAAAAGTCTTATATTCAAAAGAGGTGAACCTTATTTTCTAATTAAAATGAGTTAAAGATGCTATCTATAAATTAATTGAATATATGCTAGAAAAAAAATTCAAAGCAAGGCAATATAATTAAAAAGTTTTAGAATTAAAACTAATTTACTAATCAATTACTTTTTGTTAATGATTTTTATCTCCATTAGTCCTTTTGTATAAAGATCTAATTATTAGGAAGAGTTGGATCAGGTTAAATTGTTTGGTATATTATCTAATAATTTCTCTAAAAAATTATCACTACTGTCTCTTTTTTATGTGTGACAAGATCTGATCCTAGGAGCACAGGCTACAACTAAATCCTATAGTGTCAGGAGCAGTGGGAAGATGCAATTTCCCCTGAAATGCTCATCTACGGCATTATTTTACACCTAAACCTTTACAAATGTAACTTCATTCCTAGGATTTACCACAAGCATAGCTTTTTGTGAGGTCAAAAGTTAAATGTGTAACAGGTTGTTGGAGTGACTATTGATCAACAGTAGACAGAGTTAGCAAGAAAGTCTCAGGAAGTGGGCTCTGTTTTGGACAAAAAGTTAACAGAGAAACTTTAAATATATATATATATTAATAAATATATATAAATAAATATATATATAAACATATGTATATATATATTTGTCCTTATGCAGACACATCTGGTCAGATGAGTAGGTAGAGCCATATTTCATAAGCAAGGTAACTAGATACAGGCTTACTTGTTCAACAGCAAATCAAAAAAAAAAAGACAAATGACAATGACCAATGACACACACACAAATCACATGATGCTAGAGCAAGCAAAGAGGGTGTTGTGCACCTGTGACAACAAAGGAGAAGAGTGAGAGTAGCAATTGAAGGGAAAGTTAAAGTCATGGCGTCCAGACTGACCATCTTTGTATGAATGGAAGGAACAGCCAAATGGGATATTCAAAGGCAACATTGACCACAGGTGTTCAGGTCGCAGATAACACAATGCTGAGATTCACAAAAGATGGGGCTGGGTTTAAGGAAGCCGTGTAAGCAAAAGGGATTGTTGGATGAGAACACTATTTGGTGCATGCTTCATTCAATTTAACTAAATAGCAAAGCCACCGCAACATCCCTGGATACTCCTCTCCTCAACTTCCAGACCAATCCACTGGATTTACTCCTTGTGGAGCTCAAACAGCCACTTCCCTGGGAGAGTCATGGTTGATCTTCCAGATGCCAGAACAATGACAGCAGAGTCTTAATTTTATCAGAAGGTGGTGATAGCAATGTGTACACTGAGTACTAGGTTGACAGGGCTTTTATGGTCACTCATTGATGTCTATCACGAGTTTGAGTCTGTGTCATGAGACACAAAGTGTCTGTTGTCTCAATACTAACGGCTATATCCTCCCCATTTGGAAATGATGACTCCAGTTTGTAGAAAATGAAAATGTAATCTTTTAGGAAAAGGGCAACAAAATCACACTATAAATATCATTAATTATTCTTGTGGGATAGAACTGTCTATCTGCTTCTTTCCTAGGAGCCTAAGGATTGGCATTATTGGCTAAGAAGGTAGGAGTCTCTGGAGACAACCTGTGAGAGAACACCTTGAGTGGAGAATACAGACAGACAGGGAAGGCCTGGGTTGTAGAACTTATTTTCCTTCTACTTCAGGCTTACCTGTCACTGGAAGTACAAGAAGAAATATTGAATCTGTCACCATAAGTCTCCAGTTTTTAAGATTTTGCCAGTTGTATGTAGTTTTCTTTTAATACACTGTAACCTTTTATCAGGAAAAATACTTACAGGAAAAACCTTTAAATTTAACATAAAACCTAATTCTTTTGCTCCTATTGAAGCTTGGAAGACTGGATCCTTATTAGAGTGCATTTCTACAAAGAGATAAACATTTTAAAAAATAAGCATGAATGGAATCCAGGATAAAATGCATCCATTTGTGCAAGAAAATAGCTTTTACCGAAGAAAATGGCACAAATTCCTCATATGGAGAAAAATGTCATTTCAAAACCTGTTTCTAAGATCAAAGTGTACAACTTTTAATGCAACATATTAGCTTTTTAGCTGCTCTAAATCTATAACTTTTTAAAGCCAAGGGTGTTTTTAAAATCTTGTTGAAAACATCAGCAATTAATTATACCTATTAATAAATTATCAAAACCAGTTTAAAACTGAGCAGGAATGTAACCAAAAAAGAGGTTTTGAAAATTGTTGCATAACACGGACACTATTGAACAATAGTTTTATCAATGCATTTTAATTAAACTCTGTAGATAACTAAGTACTGAATGCAAATTACTAACTCTGTGAAATAAACTCTCATGTCCATCCTGCTAGTTTTTGTTTCACTCACGCTGAATGCAATTCAACATGCCGTGACATACAGCTAATAAAAGGGCATCTGTCACAAGGGACTAAGTACCAAAATCAACAATTTGCATAGTGAACAAGGTTTATATTGTGGCGACTCATGTAGTCTTGTACCGAACAATGGGATGAACATTCCCTTATGGCCTCCGGTAAGTACTAGACATGTGGCCTTAGAAAAAGAAATCCCCTCTCGCCCTACTTTTTCCCAGTGGTGCTTTGTTAGATCACAGCAAGGGTTTGACTTCATGCCCTGGTCTCTCTCTGAGAGGAAGTCCAGCTCAATTCAATTTGCATTTCTCTGCCTTTTAGTAATGAAACAGCATCCATTTGAGCAGGCCCCATGATAATGCAGAGCAGATGGACACAGTTTTGTCTAATTAGATTCTGGGCGGCCTGTTTGCTATAGTAAATGTGTGTGTATTTGCCTATTTCACACTTATTTCAGTAACAACAGCTTAGTAGAGACAAGATAGAAATAAATATAGGCAAATAGCCTCACTAAAGAGATACTTAATACAAATCAATAACATTAATTCAATTACTATTCACTATCACCTATTTAATGAGTTGATCGCAGGCTTTCTGAACTCAAAAAATAAAAAATTAACCTCATAAAAATTATTTTATTTTTTCTCTTCTCTCTGCCCCTTCCTTCTTTCCTTCTCTCCTTTCTTCTTTTTTTCTTTTTTTCTTTTTGTCTAAAGATTACTGGTAAAGCATTGTGGTCTGTAAATGCTTACAGCTAATTTTAAAATCTAATAAAATAATCTATTTTAAAACTCTAATACCAAGAGAGCCATCCTGTTCTTTCTGCTCTTGGATTTCCCAAAAGGCACATACAGATATTACAAAAAAAATCCATAAACTTATATTTTATACAACTCTCCAAGTGATATTTGTCATCATCCCCATCATCATCACCGTCAGTTTGCCTTGGGAATACCTGTTGACCACCCTGTCCAGTTAGAGAACTGCCAAAGAGCAAACATTCAGTTTGTGGCAGTTTCAGAAGTCAGTTTCAGAAACAGG
Source organism: Avahi laniger (assembly GCA_963575035.1). Classification (NCBI taxonomy): domain Eukaryota; kingdom Metazoa; phylum Chordata; class Mammalia; order Primates; family Indriidae; genus Avahi; species Avahi laniger. Next base: position 35,925 of record CAUYSK010024235.1, read on the forward strand.
ATTTCCAGACTCCCAGTTCTCACCTTTTCCTGTTAACCTTGCCACTGCTTTATTTTTCCTAACTTCTTCATGCACAAACACACACACAGAGGCTGGGGACTTAGACTGAGAGATAATAGAAATGGTGAACTCGAAAAAGTTTATATTTGGAAGGTTATAGTTTCATTCTTAATCCACTTATCTCCCCTCGATTCATTGTCCCCTCAGGTACCCATGGCCAAGAACTTTTTCCCTCCACCTTCTCAATCAATTGCACCATAATGTAAATTTAAATCAATATCTCCAAAGTAGGAAATTAAAGACTGAATCCTTATATTACGTAGTAAGAGTCTATACCTAAAACAATTTCATGCTTTAAAAATAGTCATGTATAAAGGTTTTAAGAAAAGGATTTCTGGATGAAATCTTATCGCATAGTGAACTACTTGGTAGGTTTATAAAGAAATGACACATATTCAGAAATGCACATTGGAAAAGCCAGATGTTTAATTTGAATTATGGCTATCGGATCATAAGAGAAGATCTATTTTCTGAATACCTGAGGGCCTGTGATACAAGTATTATGCTTGTGAGTTATCTGTGAATATTGTTAAACCCACTGAGCAGACAACATTAACCAGATACTGAGTTTCAAGTGTTCAGCTCACCTTTCCTCCTCATGGGCTATTTCAACAGAGAACAGTAAATAACTGGCTCAGTTCTAACAACAACAAAAGAACAATTCATGGTACAGAAATGTGTAAGACCAGTTTGGGAATCCAAATACTCCTTATCAAAATCAAAAAGATGAAAGATGCTAAAACAATTAAATTGCACTACTAACCCTGGTAAGAACAAAAGGAATCACATTCCCACCATGGATGCAAGGAAAAGTGTAGACTAATTGCTTTTTTTGCATCAAGTTGGAGAGAGAGGCCACATATCCGAATTTTTTTCTCAAAGAGCCCAAAGAGGAGTACTGTTGGCAACTCATTTTTAACGTACACCAACATGAATTTACTGTCTGCCCCTGAGACCTGCTTCTTTTCTAGTGTTCCGTATCTTAGTAAATGACACATCCATTTCATGTTACACAAACAAGAAACATTACAGTCTTCCTTGATAGCTTCTGCTCCCTCTCACTTTCTCCCTCTATGCCATCGCTTACTTCTGGTGATTTAACCTCCCAAACAGCTCCTGATTTCCTTTTCTCCACGTCTTCGACCAGCCCCAGACGAGGTCCTCATCATCTCTCATCTGGAAGAGAACAAGATCCTAGCCAGCCTCTCCTCATCCCTTCAACCTCAAATCCTACCACAAAATTAATCTTTCTAAGATGTAAATACAATACTGTTATTCTCCTGCTTTACAACTTTCACTGGCTCTATGGAATGAAATATGAAATCCATATCATCTTCAACATCTTCTATCATCTTCTTCCTCTCCAGTAGCTCCTTGATACTGGGATCCTTGGGTCCAACCTCAGCAAATTTCTCATCATGATTTAGAATACTCCCCACTTTTGGTTTCTCCATGGCTGCAAACACTGCTTTCTGACTTTTTAAATCCTTTTTGGAGTTTCTGGCTTAGTGAACTTCTATTAATTTTCAATGCCCATCTCAAAGAGATCCTTTTCTGTGACAATTTTTCTGACTCATTCTCCGCCAACTTTGGTTTGCTCCTAGCTTTATGCTTTTCACACTGCATTGCAATTATTTACAAGAACAGATAATCTCCCAGGGATTCTGAGCACCTGGACAGTGGAGATTATATTGTTTCTTTAGCCAATCTTGATGATTGGCTAACTACATGGGTTATAGAAGAAAATCTACAAGTCTTTGTTGAATCAATTAATACATGATATCAGGGGCTCATTTGTAAAGTTTTCTTTTTTTGTTAATATTGCCAACGCTTTATTAGTCTACCAAGCAGAGAACCATGTAGTTGTCTCATAGGCAAACATTTCCTCCAACCCCAAATCTGTAATGTTTCTCTTTATCATATTAATTATTCCTTCTGATATTCAAGGCTGCCTATAGACTATCCCACACTTCTAAATCAGCCACATCTAATGATTTCCTCAAACTTCCAGTCATATTCAACTTTCTCTCCATTTTGCTGCCTGTGAATTTATAAAAGGGCCTCATTGCCTCTTGCTGGGATCACTCATGAGTCTGCCATATCAAATCACATGCTGTATATGCTGGAATTTCACTGGGACTAAGGTTGGGTCCTTACCACTCTTGTTCATCTTGTAACATCCTGACTTTTTTCCTGGATGTGCTAAATATTTTTAAACTTGATTTTTTTGGTATCATCTTCCTGCTAAAATGTCTTCATTGTCTTCCTTTGCCTGTCATGGCATCTACATACTGAAAATACTTTCTCCATTCCAATTCACCTGTATATTCTTTAAGGTGAACTTAGCTTTTGTGGGAAACATTTCCAGCGGCTCCAGTTCTTATCTTTTGTCCTCTCTGAAATAGATGAAGAAATAATTTAGAACTTAATTGTCCACTGTTCTATATGTAGATTATTATAAATAATAATATATTCAGGACCTGTTGAGTTCTGGGATATGTAATAGCAGACAGGCTTGGCTATCAGAGGACAGACTGCTGTGCGGGCTTGCCACTGATCCCAGCTAGAGGTGAAGGCGCCTTTTTATCAGCTAGCCTTGCTTGTGTCCTGCTTGTGTATGCTCTCTAAATTCTTCCACAGATAAAATTAATACGCTTCCTTTTACCATGAGGGGAAATAGCCTACCTAATGCATGGCTTGAAATACTCCTATTCATGGATGTTTCCACTTACCCCAGATTTATTGTAGCCTCTACTTCCTTCACAAATTAAGCTAAATTCCTAACTCTGAGAAAGGCTAAACTTTCCCATTGTTGATTAGTCCCTTTGTTTTCTGTAAAAAATGAAAGACTTTCTAAAATTATGAGCAAAACCTGAAAGAAAATTATAATTGATGTCTAATAATATTTTTGAAGTAAAAATAAAATTCCTCTTCTTGTACTTTTAAAAAGATATAGATTTCATTTTACTTGGGATATGTGATAGAGACCAGGAGATATTTTCTACTGGTCAGAGGACAGTTCTTGGTTCAGGGAAACTGCTCTCTCAGTCATTTCTGACCCCTCACCTCACTCCCACAACCCTCTCCCCACATCACCTCATCTGCCAGGTATGATATTTTCTTATCTTTCAGGTCAACTGCTGTTCATTGTGGGTAGCTGATTTGCTTCTTCCCAGATTTTTCTCCTTCTAATTTACACAAAATAACACTATTACCAAATTAATTTCCTTAGTATCAACAAATAAATACCAAACTTCTTAGCTGACCCTTTGACACCCCCACTGACTTATTTTTCCTTTATTCAACATTTCAGTCTTACCTTCATGTATGTACACATATGGAGATGCATATGTGTATGTGTACCCATCCAAGACTGCACTCAACAGATCACTTGCCCTATTCCAAACATCTTTGATTTGTTCTTACCTTTTCCCATCTTTGCTTATACCATCCACCCACTTGACCTGGAGTTCTCTCCTGTATCGTATTTTTTAAATTGACATATACATAAAATTCCCATACTATAAAATTCACCCTTTTAAGTGTACAACTAACTGGTTTCTAGTATATTTATAAAGTTGTGCAATGATCACTACTATCTAATTCCAGAATATTTTTATCACTGCAAAAAGAAACCGTGCACCCATTAGCAGTCAGTCACTTCTCATTTTTCTTTCCCCCTAGTTCCTGGAAACTACAAGTCTACTTTCTGTCTCTATGGATTTACCTATTCTAGACTGTTCATATAAATAGAATCATACGATACATGGCTTCCTGTCTTCTTTCACTTAACATAAATAATGTTTTTAAAGTTCATCCATGTTATAGCATGTATCAGTACTTCATACCTTTTTATAGCTGAATAATATTCCACTGTACGGATATAACACATTTTGTTTATTTATCACTCTATGGACATTTGTGTTGTTTCCACTTTGGAGCTATTTGGAATAATGCTAATATAAACATTTATATAGAGGTTTGTGTGCGAGTATATGTTTTCAGTTCTCTTGGGTATATATGTGAGAGTGGAATGCTGAGTCATTTTTTAACTTTGTTTTTAGCTTTTCAAGAAACTGACAAACTCTTTTCCAAAGTAACTACGCCATTTTGCATTCCAGCAGTTTCTCCACATCCTTATCAATATTTCTTATTGTCTGTATTTTTTTTTTATTTTAGCCATTTTGTAAGTGTGAAGTGGTATCTCATTGTGGTTTTGATTGGCATTTACCAAATGACTAAGGTGCTGAGTATATTTTCATGTGCTTTTTGGCTATTCGTATATATTCTTGTAGAGATAATAATCCTTATTAGATATGTGATTTGTAAATATTTTCTCTCATTCTGTGGGTTGTTTTTTCACTTTCTTAGTAGTGTCCTTTAAAGCATAAAACCTCCCCTGCATCTTATCAATTAAAATTCAGCTTATCTTTCAAGACCATTTTAAGTGCCACATATTCCTTGCTATTCTTTTTAGTTCCCTCATATTAATGCTATCTCTTATTTATTTATTTGCATGGGCAAAATACTTTGTTCATATCTGCTATTATATTTATAAAATTTTATCTTTAGGACATATTCTCTATATTTGGAATCTCAAGATCAGTGACTACATTTTACCGACTTTGCATTCTCCATGGTATTTTTGCTTATGTCAAGAGTCTCAAAACACATATCGTTATTTATTAAAGAAGCAAGAGAGAGCCAGCAGAACTAAGGCAAGTAGTCTACATATGGCAATGTAAGTATGAGTCTGAGGAGCATGTTTAAAGTGATGTCTCTACATGAAATGAACTTTTATGAAAACTGCACGCTGTAATGTGCAGTGTCAAGGTGCGACAATTACATTTGGATACCCTAAACAAAAATACCACCAGGAATTGTACTATCTGACATTATTTAGTTTATTTCTCAGCTAGACATTTTTGAAAGTAAACACAGTTAAGAACGTTCTATTTATCAGCACACAACACAAACTGCTTTTGGCATGTTTCTAATCATATGTTCTTATAATTGAATTTTCTGTTACTGTTCACAGCTAGAAATTTGCTTTCTTTAAATGTGTGTTTTTAAAGCCATGAGTTCTTGATTGCTCACTTCTCAGGGCTAAATCAGCATTGGTCTTCTTTCCCTATGACTAGGTATTACTAGACTAATGAAAAACAGGGCCTCTTTATTTATAATGCCTTGGGGTCAATTATCAATTTATCATCATGTCCTGCAGATTTAAAATAAAATATGCTGTGAAGTATAACCATTGTACAAAATTGACATTAAGTAGATTCTCTGAGTTTGGACTTAATAAAAAATACAAAGAGTGCTGCCTAAAAGGTTTCTCCAACTATAAATTCTATTAGGTAGCTTTTAATACAAGACAGTAGGAAACTGAACAACTAAATTAGAGGGATTTTTTTTTTCACTGCTGTTTTTTGTCTCATACATGTGAACAATCACAGGAAGATAGTTTTCTAATTCACAGAAACAATATTTCATATCGCCATTATACTAATTCAAAAGCTGTTTAAATTCTTACTTATGTCAATTCTGTATACATTTTAAAAATATTTATATCCGATGTCAACTTATTTGCAGGAGATATTCCATTAACCATAAGGAATATGTCCATGAAATATGAGTAGCAATAGTTTCTTGTGTCAAAAAAAATCCTGAAATCTTTTACATTTACTAGATAATCCATCTACACCAGGCTCAGACCACCACAAGACTATCCTCCTGGAAGACAGTGAGATAACATAAAGTTACACATTTTAATTTTTATTGCAAATAACACTAGTTCCCACATAGGTGTGTTACTATCCATGCTGAGACTCAGGTCCTGTTCATGTAAAATGTGAAGAGCAGTGCAGCCTCCCCATGTACGTGTTATTGTCTTCACCTGTAGTCCCCAACCCCTGGGCCTCAGGCTGGTTCTGGAGCCTGGCCTGTTAGGAACCCGGCTGCACAGCAGGAGGTGGGCGGGTGAGCAAGTGAAGCTTTCTCTGTATTTACATCCACTCCCCATCACTCACATCACTGCATAAGCTCTGCCTCCTGTCAGATCAGCAGCAGCATTAGAGTCTCAAAGGCGTGTGAATCCTACTGTAAACTGGGCATGCGAGCGATCTAGGTTGTGTGCTCCTTATGAGAATCTAAAGCCTGATGATCTCAGGTGGAGCTGAGGTGGTGATGCTAGCGCTGGGGAGTGGCTGCAAATACAGAGTATCCTTAGCAGAGAGGTTTGACTGCACAATAAATGGGTGTGAATCATCCTCAAACCATCCTCCGCCCCCATCTGTGGAAAAATTGTCGTCCATGAAACTGGTCCCTGGTGCCAAAAAGGTTGGGGACCACTAGTCCACACAACTTATAGCCACAAACTCAATGAAAATGCAAAAGCAGAAACAGAGTTTAAGGTAATTGTACATTTGAGAGTCTGAGGGGTGTTGTTACCTTTCAAGGACACAGTCTACTTGATAAGTCCTACCTAGTGAAGCCTGGGGAAATTCTAGGCCCCACACTGTCAGTCCTGCAGCAGTACTGGCCCACTGCAAGTGCTCGGTACCCACGCGTGGCTGTCTTGGGTACAGCATTAGACAGCATAAGACAACATAGTTATATAACATTTCCATCTTCACAGAAAGTTCTATTGGACAATGCTGCTATAGGAAGCAAAGTACCAATTTCTTTCACCTTGGTGTCCATGACATCTTTAGTGGCCTCACTTTTGGAAAGTGACTTAGTCTGGAGCTGGAATTGTTAATTCTGCCAATTTTATATCCCTAGCTGTACCTTACAAATAATGCTCTTTGGTAGAGTAGAAATGGAATATAAAATGACTGTCAAAGCAGAGACATTACATATTTTCTCAATAACAAGTTTCTTAGTGATAATTTCATATTAATTTAAATAATAAAAATTAACATATAAGCAAATAAGTTGATATTTGTATATATAACTTCATCATGGGAATATAAATAAAACATCAAGTTGCCATTCAGATATTTAATTGGGAACACTGAAAACATGGTAAAATCATTTGGTTTTCAGATTCTTTCTAGAATTTAATTTCTAATGAACATGGTGGCTCATGCCTGTAATCCTAGCACTCTGGGAGGTCCAGGCGAGAGGATCGCTTGAGGTCAGGAGTTCGAGAACAGCATCAGCAAGAGCAAGAGCCCATCTCTACTAAAAATAGAAAGAAATTAGCCAGACAACTAAAATTAGAAAAAATTAGTCAGGTGTGGTGCTGCGTGACTGTAGTCCCAGCTATTTGGGAGGTTTAGGCAGGAGGATTGCTTGAGCCCAGGAGTTTGAGGTTGCTGTGAGCTAGGATGGCCATGGCACTCTAGCCCAGGCTGTCTCAAAATAAATAAATAAATAATAATTTCTAATAAGTCAAGTTTTTAAAACTTATTAATGTTGAAGTGAAAAATGTTATTTCTGGAAGAAAAATTCTAATTTTAGAGAACCACTTCTATTAAATAGAAACCCATATATCACAATAAACATCTTAGATTATTTGTGAATAATTGTCTAGAAAATTGGCTTAAAGTAAACTTTATTTTGTATGAACTACACAGGTAATGTTCTTCCTTCCCCTTTGCCAGGAACAGCCTATTTAGGAACTGGCCTTGGTTGTATATATCCATTTCTTTGGAATGTCTTTTTTTCACCATTTACTTTCAAAGTAAGTCTTTTTAAAATCATGATCACAATGTCTGCCTTCCCTGGAAAGAATGGCTTTGCATGTGAATTTGGGTGGAAAGGCTTTCTTTGAAGGAAATACATTGCCCATTAACCATTTTCAGTCTGGGTACAAACTTTGGGTGTCATTATGCAGAGAGGACCAACAGGTTGTCCAGACAAGGCAGGTTTTCTAGCAGCTCCTTTTGGTGAGCTCTCCCACAGCACAGCACGCCCCAGATCCTGTCTGTGCAATTGATGAATGTACTTCGGGCAGGGCTAGGACACGGCTCGGTACAGTTCCCTAAACGGTGATAAATGACCACCTTTGTGTGAAATGGGTTAGGTGGGAGGGCTACCCTTTGACAAGGCAGAAAATGAAATGATTACTATTGGATTCTATTGACTTGTCTGGTTAGAACAGTTGTGCCTCTTCCTAGAGGTTAATTGGACTTGAACTCAAGAAATTAAGAGGTCAGCAAGGGTCACAGTGACAGCAGGCCCACTTTTAACTTGCTGCTAATAACATTTGGCAGAAGGTGGATGAATCTGGGAATTTTAGTCTGGGTACAGTTCAATTTCTTTAGCAGTAATAGTTTATACAAATTGTTAATCAAACCTTAACTTTGCATCACATACAAAAATGCAATGTGTTTTCAATTCCTGTCAGGAACTCTGTGAATTTTCTTGAAACAATAAATATCAGAATACGTTTTGCCTTGGTTTACTTAAAAACACACACACATACAATTAGAATAGTTGTATGGAAGACTCTTCATCAAGAAATTAAGAAATTTGGATTTAAAAAAGAAAGATTCAAAAATCCTTGAAAATAACATCCTAATGTATGTACTGGGATCTTTCTTTTTACCCAAAAGTAAATACCACCTATTTGATATATCACAGAAGATGTAGGAAAGCAGAGTGAAGTATTTTACAAAATATTCAGTAAGGCGTATCCTGATACCGTGTAAACTCTGATTTCACAAGTATGTTTACAAGCTTCACACAGTTTTATCTGGAATTTAGTAAAACTACTGAATTGTTACTGCTTCCTGAGAATATATCCAAATTTAGTCACATAAGATTTAACTTCAGCTTCCCTGTTTTGTTTTGTTTTGTTTTGCTTGTTTACATTTTAGAGTCCCTTGCTTGGCACTGAGCCTGGCACTTTCCCGTGTGGCACCTGTTTCCCCACTGATCCCCACAGCAAGCCCCAGGGCAAACAGAGTCACAGCGCACTTTGCTGGAGCAAGAGCATGGTGTAGGACACCAGGAAGGAGAGCCACAAGGGAGACTCGGGGTGGGACGGGGCTGTGTCATCCAGATGGTGGGGAACAAGGCACATCACCTAATTAGTGGCGCTGCTCCAGCAGCTGTGTAACCAGGACAACATAAGGGGGAAGGGAGGCATCCTTGGGAGCTTTCACCCTTGAAACTGCTCTCTAGCCTTCCAGATTTGGGGAGATGTTTTTGTGCCTCTCTGCTACTTGTAGCTAATGCCGGGGAAACTTAGGAACAACAAAAAAATGCTTTCGCTCCTTTGTCTTATGGATAAACCCTAACGGATAATACAGCTTTGAAGATCACGTACACAGCCCACTTTATAGTAAAACAACCTATTTTCTCTTACATCCTATGGCTGCCAAGTAAGAGGAGTACCACAAATAAAGCTCTAGAAATACTACCATATCAAAGGGCCATGGTTTACTCACCAGACTCTTTTAACCACCTTGACCCTAAATCTCATTACTAGTTAACCTAATAAATTACAAAATCTCCAAGACAATCATAGGAAATATGCCAAGTTTTGATTTATTTAGTAGAGGAGAAAGAAAATCAGAAGGCTCCTGTTCCAGCACCATCTCTGCCACTTATTAGAAATGATCCTAGACAAATCATAACACTAAGCTGGTCTTCACCTTCATCTGTAAAATGAGGGCATTGGTTTAGCTGATTACTAAAAGCCCTTACAGATTTGAAAATCCATCTGGGGAACTACGGCAGTGGGGCTGAACCTTGACTGAACATTAGAATCACCTGGGATCTTTAAATTGAATTAATATCCGGGAGAGGACCTGGGCATTGGTATTTCGTAAAAGTTCCCCAGGTGATTCTAATGTGCAGGCAGCGTTGTGACACACAGCTGTATGATATCACCAAGCCCAGACCTGATGCCTATAACTATAATACTACTCACATTTATAGAGCACTTAGCACACGCACTGTGCTTATCATCAATTACCTAAATTATGCAATCATTGCAACCTGCTATAGATTGGGTATTATTGGCCCCACTTTACCCCATTTCACAAATAAGGAAACTAAGACTTACATGATGTAAATCAGTCAAAGATGCCCAGCTAAAGTGGGAGATCAAACAGGATTTGAGCCTGATTCAGACACCAGAGCCTTGTTCTTAACCACTGTACTTTACAACCTAGGAACATTTCTAATCAGCTTCTCTACTATTTGGTCAGTACTGAAGAATTTGCAACTGGAAATGCCAATGTCTATGACTGGTCTCTTACATCACTCTGTGCCAAGACCTCCATTCTCAACTTAAACCATCAACTTTTGTAGCATCCAATTTGGGCAAGAGATTCCTAGAAGCTGAACAAATGAACTACAGGATGAAGGTGCTTTCCTCAGCAGAGGGATGTTATCATGGTAAAACCTCTGGATTTTTGGTTACAGGACTGAGGATATCTAGTTATACTATGATCCTGAGTCAAATTGATCACCAATGACAAACAGAATATTATACCTCTAATGAACTTTCTTGTTTCCCATTTAAAGTAGAAATGCATGATGGGTAGTCAGGGTGACTTAACAGATTATAAAAACTCAATACTTTTTCTTCATGCTTATTCAGATACAGCTTCTTAAAATTAGATTACATTAGATTAAAAAATGTACAAAGATAGGTTCATTTTGTATGTGTAGGTCAAGTAGCCCAGTGAATGTAGCAATTAAATTCACATCATTGAAATATATTACATGAAGGAAAATATTTCTTAAATTTTCTGAATACTTCATAATGAAATCACCCAATTACTGTTTACTAAGAATATTTTGATATTCCAGAAGCAGTTTAAGCCTTTTTCTAAATGTATTTTTTGTGGAGGGAGGAGTCTTGCTATGCTGCGCAGGCTGGTCTTGAACTCTTGTCCTCAACTGATCCTCTTGCCTTTCTGCCTCTCCAAGTGCTGGTATTACAGACATTAGCCACTGTACCTAGCCCCCTTTTTAAAAAATGTCTTTAAAGTTTTTGCTTAGCCAGAAAAGTTAAATTATGTCAAGAGTAAATAAACCTGAACTTATGCTTTTCTAGCTTGTTCCCTAGGTATCTCATGGAAGGAATGCCTGGAAATTTTCTTGCTGGCAGTTAAATAGCATCAATCCTCCTCAGCTGTGTTGCTGTTCTTTGTGCCAGAAAGGTAACCCAACAGCTTTACTAAATCCTGACTCAATTTAGAGAGAACTGAGGGTTTGCCATGCACTCAGCTGGATGCAATTCAGAAAGAAAAGCAGCAACTCACATTTGAAGTTAGGTCCAGGTGAGGACAAAGAGCTGTCAACACCCATGCATCGGTGCAGATCTTCCACAAAGGAAAGTGAAGGTAGATTTCTTTCCTTTGAACCATAATTCCTCTTATTTAAACTGTGGTCTGTCAACAAAGTATTAATATGTATTTTACCACAAAGCCTGTTTGAAGGCAAGACAGCAACCTAACTCTGTCTTTTATATATGTATATATGTATATAAAATACATATATATACAGTCATATGCCACATAATAACATCTAGGTCAACGATGGACTGCATATATGACAAGGGTTCCGTAAAACTATAATGGAGCTGAAAAATTCCTATTGCCTAGTGACGTCACAGCCAACTTAACATCGCAGCACAAGGCATTACTCATGTGTTTGTGGTGATACTGGTGTAAAAAAACCTACTGTACTACTAGACATACAAAAGTACAGCATATACAATTATCTACAGTACATAATACTTGATAATGATACTAAACTACTATGTTACTAGTTTATCTTATTGTACTATACTTTTTATCACTATATTAATGTGTACTCTTTCTACTTATATAAAAGAAAGTTAACTGTAAAACAGCCACAGGTGGCTCCTTCAGGACATATTTCAGAAGAGGCTTTGTTATCATAGGAAATGACAGCTCCGTGCATGTTATTGGCCCTGAAGATCTTCCAGTGGGGCAAGATGTGGGCATGGAATGAGTGATACTGATGATCCTGACCCTGTATAGGCTTAGGTTAAGGTGAAAAAAACAAAAATAAAAAATCTTAAGGATAGAAAAAAGTTTGTAGAATAAGGATATAATGAAAAATATTTTTGTACATCTGTACAATGTGTTTGTGTTTGAACTAAGCATTATTATGAGTCAAAAAGTTTTTAAAAAGTCTGAAAATTAGTAAAATAAAAATATTACAGTAAACTATGGTTAATTTATTATTAAAGAAATAAAACGTTTTATAAGTTTTGCATAGAGTAAGTGTATAGTATTTATAAAGTCTATAGTAGTGCACAGCAATGCCCTAGGCCTTTGCAATCATTCGTCTCCCATTCACTGACTCACCCGGAGCAACTTCTAGTCCTGAAAGCTTGATTAATGTTAAGTGCCCTATACAGGTGTATCATTTTTTATCTTTAATACCGTATTTTTACCGTATCTTTTCTACGTTATGATATGGTTAGACACACAAATGGTTACCATTGTGTTATAATTGCCTTCAGTGTTCAGCATGGTAACGTGGTACAAGTTTGTAGCCTAGAAGCAATAGAGTATACTGTATAGCCTAGGCTATATCATCTAGTTTTGTGTAAGTACCCTTTATGATGTTTGCATAAAGACAAATCGCCTCATGATGCATTTCTTGGAATGTATCCTTGATCTTTAAATTACGGTTTACCTTAATAGAATGAATACCTTTAAAGGAATAGAATCATGCTTTAAGTGAGGAAATTAACTCATTCATTCCACAAGTATTGATTAAATACCTTCCATGTGCCTATCCCTATGTTAGGTGCTGAGATAATTGCAAAATTGTGATGTAATCCAAGTTGAAAAAATTCTATCTGGTTAACTGAAGCGTGTGCATCTTTATTTTCTGCAAGTTTCAAAACAAAATATTTGGTCACTGTATCAGTGAAGTCTGCACTTCTATGCTTTACATATTTATAATACTGTTCTGAGAATTCACAATGCTTTATACTCTTCTCTCATTGTACCATCAGATCTTACAAAATGAGGAGGTTCTGGCAATATGTGTATATTTAAATTGGGAAATTCAATTATAATGCTTTATTATACTTAAAAGAGCCAGTGCAATAGAGAAAAACACTATTTACATACCACTACTGTACAAAGAAGGTGATACCTAACAATGGAAGGCTATCTATCTTTCCTTCTGTTTCCTTTCCTTTCGCCTGTATTTGGAATGCAAATTCAGAATTATAAGCTAGAGAGTGTTGTAAAGAACAGAATTTACATATCACAGGGCAGTATCTGAGTGAGAGTTACAGCAAGAAAGAAAAAAGAAGGAAATGGAGAGACAAATTTGAATAATGGAGTATTAATGGAGTATTATGGATGGAATCATGCCTCCTCTCCCTCCCTCCATATTCATATGTTGAAGCCATTAACATCCAGAGTGACTATACTTGGAGACAGGGCCTTTAAGAAGGTATTTAAGGCTAAATGAGGTCATAAGGGTGGGACCTTAATCCAACAGAACTCGAGTCCCATTAGAAGGAGACACCAAGAGAGTTCTTTCTCTCTGAACATGCATAGTGAGAAGGCAGCTGTCTGCAAGCCAGGAAGAGAGGCCTCACCAGAAAGCAACCATGCTGGTTCTTCATCCTTGACTTCTAGTTTCCAGAACTTTGAGAAAATAAATTTCCATTGTTTAAAGCACTGCTCTGTAGTGTCTTGTTATGGCAGCCTGTGCTGACTAACATATGGAGGGATGCGAGGTGCAGGTGGATGAATGAAAAAGCACTGTTAGCTGGGTACCCAACGTGACCATTATGAAAGGTGCTTTCTTTTGTGATGCACAATGAGAGTCCTCCTTGTAGCCTCCACATCTTCTATACTTATATATGTTCATTATGTACCTTTTGTTTTGGGCAATAAAATCCATTGTTTTATTTTGTTTGATACAGCACACACAAAAGGAGCGTGTGGCCAGCTGGTGCCCATGAGAATACAAGCCTGGGGTGGGGGACTGGGGCCATTTGCAGAAATTGGAGGGGTAGATTTAGACTTCCAGAGAATATAAAATTTAAATTATTAGGCAACGTTATGTTGACCAAGAGATATCAGTGGTAACATACAGGCTGGATGCTATTAAGAATTTCAGAAATCATCTCTAATCGAATACTTTAATTTAAAGTGAGTGAATTGGGGCTTCCTGAGGTGAAGGCGAAGGTATTCTTGCACTGCATTCTTGTTCAGCTGGTAAATGGCAACAGGTTTTGGAACTCCAGAAGCAGTGCATCTTTATTTGTTTGCTTACTATAATAATGTTTTTTATTTCCTTTGGATAATATAATAATTTCTTTAACTGTTAACCTTGTACCACTTCTTTAAGCTTCCCTGTCTTACTGGTCTTAATTTGTTTTGAAAATTCGTATAATAATTATACTCAGTGTTGTTTTAAATGCAAAATAAGATAACTGGATGTGAAAGTGTCTTGCAAACTGTAAAGTTCTATAAAATATAGGGTGTTATTACTACCTATCCCTCAACTACGTAATAAATTAATATAGATATATTCTATTTTATCTTATGACAGAAATTAAGTTTTATTTTTAAATCAGAGACTGTTTAGGTTGCTTTTAACTAGGACTGGACACATTATTGTTGATCGTTATCAGAACACACATACACATTCCTACTAGAAATAGCCAACTGATGGGGCAGGAAAATGGAAGGTACTGACTTTGTAGTTAAACAGGGCTAAGTTAAAACTCTGGTTATTCCGTTAAGTGTAATAGTTGCTTATCCTGGAAGAAATTCCTGAACACCTCTTTAGCTCTGTTTCCTGCTCCATGAAATTGGACCAACGCCTTTTTCATGGGGTTGCTGTCTCAGAAAAGGAAATAAAGTAGATAAAGTGTGGTCTCATAGCTGCAATCATGATTCGTTAATGAACTAAGAATGGCAAAGTATCGACATCACAGAATTGCCTAATAATTAAAAGAAAAGTAGAGGATACATAACAAACATTAGTTCTGTTCCATCTTCTTTTAAATCCAACCTCAGGTCGACTTAATTCTGTGAAGTGAACTAGTTTTTTACATACATAATTCAACTAAGACTTGGGTTCCTTCATGCTATTTTAAAAATAACAGGTATGAGAGATAAATGAGGCTAGCTTAATATATACAAATATATGGCAAAAATATATATACAAATATATATTTATTTTGTCAAGAGAGTTTCTAGTCAGCCCTTAAAGCTGTTTACCTCAGTAAAGAACGGGCTTACAATTGATGCGATTTTCTGTCAGGGGGATCGTGTTAATGTTAACACAGCTCCACTGGGTCTGGCGCATGAAAGTGTGGCCTCGGAGGGCAGAGGCAGTTACTGAAAGGGAAAGAATAGAAGGGCTTTTAAACTCTCCAGTTTCTAGCACACGTGAGATCATATTGAATATGGTACAAACATTGCTTTCCCTGAACAGTGGGGCAATTCAAAAACTCATATTTTTGCATCACAAGTACCAAAGAAAATATTTACATTTTGATCCATTGCATTTTTAAGCTTTTTCTGTGGACATTTTGAATATGGCAATTTTGTCTCAACCTCACTTAATACAGAGACAAAAAATGTTAAAGGTAAACATTTATTTCAACAAATGTTTTTATTTCAACAGAGATTTAAACAAGAATATCCACAAGTGGGTGGGAAAGTAAACCAACTTTAAAACTGAAATAGTAAGAAAATAGAACTATAATAAAGGTAGTTTATTCTGTATATTAATTGATGTTTAAAAGCAGTTTAATTCTTGACAAGCTTTCAGATAATCAGAAATTCCCTTCCCTGTACACAGCTTAGCATTTGATAAGGATTCTGGCACTTTAGACATAGTTTTTAATTGAGTGTGACCAAGAGATTTTAAAATACCCTAAATGTTTTGTCTGAGTAGAAATAATAAAGTTGATCAAACATCACCCAATTTCTAGGGCATATGGGATCATACCCTATTTGGCACAGACATTGATTTGCCCTATTTTACGTTCAGTGTTTATCATGTGTCAGGCACTGTGATAAGAATTGGACATGAATTATCTCATTTAAACCTTACAACAAACTTACAAGGTAACTTCTATTATAGTAAGTATTTTGCATATGCAGAAATTGATATTTGTAGGTTAGGTTTCTGTCCCAAGTCTCACAGGTATCAAGTGACAGAACTATATGATATAAGCACCTCAGAGAGATGCTAAATGAAATATAATTAATGTGGCAAGCTATATGGATAAAGCTTCCTCCAGAGTTTTCCCCTCCACTGTTAGTAGGAGAAATGCTTCTCTCCCATTTCTGCTGTTTCTTTCCATGAAGATAGATTTCTCCCAGTTTCCTATGGTACCTGGATGGTCAGTGAGAGCCCTTGACCCAAATTTCTCAGCTGAGTGGATGTAATCCATGAAACATTCTGATATGAGGGATTTAATCTTTTACTCCTTCATTTTTTCTTGGGAAAGCATCTGCTCTAAAGGACAGATATTCTAGGAAAAAGAGATAGCAAATGCATTTTGATATTTGTTCTAATCTGTAGAGTTCATTTCAACTTTCATCGACACTCAAGAAAGTATTTTGATGATCTAATCTGAAGATTCACCAGCATTAGTTTTTGTCTAGTTCTGAATACAGGCGAAAGAAAAGTACAATTTGGTGTGAGTCCACAAAATCATACATTTCACTATCTTTTAACACCCCCATTATTTATGAAAGTTCATAGAATATTTAATTTAAATATTTAATTTAAATATTAATTTAATATTTAAATTAATATTGACTGTGACAAGAAGAATGGCAGGTAAGACAGCAGTTCTCACATTCCTCCACTCTCCATAGAAGACCATCGGTTCCCCTGTCATTCCTGTCATACACACCCCAAAATGACAAATGATCGATGTGACTATTTTACATAAAGGGAAAAACAAAAAGGGATAAAAATAATTTAGGATAAATATGAATTTAAAAATCCCTGAAGTTAACAGAAATGAGGGTAAATATCTATTTTTTCCCCTGACAGCCCATGCATATGTCAAAAGATTCTGAAATCCAAGTCTCTTATGAAGAAGGAATATTAAATACATCAGAAAATGTAAGCCCATGTCAGGGTCATTTGGAATCTCATTGGAGAATGGTCCAAGAAAGAAATCTTAGTCATTGACAGGTATTGATTGAAAGCATCTTTCAAGTCATTAGAAAAGGGAAGAAAAAGAAAGAAATTTTCAGCCTATGGTAAAAATTTACCTATGGGGTATCCTAAGACATTACTGTAACAACTTATAAACTGGATTCATCTCTCCCAGGTAAAGTATGTCTAGTTCCTAGAAATAGAGAAGTCAATAGGTTTTCTAAGTGAGGCCACTTGCACTAGAAAATGAACTGCAGTTTAATTTTTTCAAGGATTATCACTACAAAGAGTGGATTCAAACATTGGATAGAGCTCTCCCAACTTTGCAGTCAGAAAGCTGTGGGCAGTGTTCTGTTCCTTTCTGGAAATCAGAAAAGACCACCAGCAGCTAAATACTACCTAAGAATCTTTCCACAGAGGATGAAAGTCATCTTCTGGAATTGAGATGCCTTTTCCTTTCTCCTTATGTTCTGATTAACTACATGAGCCTAGATCAAGTAAAGAATACAAATTATTAAGGCTGGGCACCGTGGCTCATGCTTGTAATCTCAGCATTGAGAGGCCGAGACAGCAAGAATGCTTGAGGCTAGGAGTTTGAGATCAGCCTGGACAACATAGTGAAATCCTGTCTCTACAAAAAAATAAAAATAAAAATAAATAGCTGGGTATAGTGGCTCACTCCTGTACTCCCAACTACTTGAGAGGTTGATGTGGGAGAATCACTGGATCCCAGAAGTCCGAGGCTGCAGTGAGCTATGGTTGCACCACTGCACTCCACCCTGGGTGACAGAGCAAGATTCTATCTTAAAAAATAAAAAAATACAAATTATTAAGAGATATCAGGACAAGTTGACATTTTTTTTTAAAAGCATTGTTTAAAAGGGATTTCACTCTAGCCAAATAATTTCTAATTGTCTAATATGGCAATGGACCAGAGTAAGCTGCTCATTACGAAGATCTTCTTTTGATTTTTGTGTAGAATTGTAGAACAACTTGGAAATTAATAAACTAAAATCAGTTTGCATAAAAGCGATTATGTGAGTCACTGTCCTTCTGGGGAAATGCCTGTGGTCATGTCAATCCATTGGAAGGTTTAGTATCGCCCTATTCATCACCATGGTTAGGGGCAGTATATGGAGACTTTTTTCACAAATATAACCTTTTAGATACTTTCTTCTATTTTAATTTTATTGATGCAAAATGTCAAAAATCTAGTGATGCTAATAATAAAATGGCTTATTATATAGACATATATAAAATGTTACAGTGATATTATAATCTAATTATAATCATTCCTATATAAAAATAATCAAACTATTAAAATAAATACTTCATACCTTCTAGTAGCATAAGATCTTATTAGATTTTCTCTTGATTAACTAATAAAAAGTTAGTCTCATAGAAAAGAAATTAAAATACATTAAAGATGTTATTGTTCCTCATCACAAATTTTGTCTTTTCTATTTTTTTAAAACAGAAGAGTGCATGCTCTGGAGACCATAATACAATCATAAATAAGAAATATATGAGGTTTTTGGAAAACAAAACTATAGCAAGATATTTCAATTAATTAAATAGTTTCATGATGCTGATAAATATTTATTAAATGAAAGGCTTAATTAAAAGTCATCATCAATAAAAGGTTAATCTTGGTGACTAGATATTTTCTATATTTTTGTGAGCAGTAAAAACCTTCTCTATTTACCTTTACTGAAAGGGGCTGTAGCCCTTAGTCTAAAATTGCTGTAATCCTTAACTAGCTAAAGATGTAGACTTGCTTTTATAACATAGATAAAACTATCGATATTTAAATAACATCATTTTTTCTTTGTCTTTCAATAGCAGAAGACACATTATTTGTGATTTTAATACTTAATATTTTTGTTGTGATATTTGCAGGAGGAAAAGTCTCCAGACGGCCTTGGCTGACCTATCTCTTACACTCTTGCTTATAATTCTGAGGCAGAATTCACTGAGTATGCAGCATCTAAAATAACAAGGAAATGTCCAGACTAATTCAGGCTATGTCTTCATTCCTCCTAAAACAGGATATTCTGCAACGCTTGAGCTCAGTGGGCCTGTTGGAGCCCAAGGTATACAAACCCAGGACAGAAGGCTTTTGAGGTCTCGCAGCTGGAGTGTAGCATGGGCAAGTGCAGAGGAGACTGCCCTGGGCAGCTTTCCAGAGCCATGGGAGACGGGCTCGCCATGGATTCTAAGCTCCCATTTATCCTTGCTGCCTATCTGTGAGTAACGATTCTGCTTTGCCTGACTCGTTCTGCAAGAGTTCTGTCATACCAGACTCGTGTAATTGGTAGAGAACCTTTGCCATATTCATTCAAATAAGCTTATTCTTACTGATTGGAGACATGTGATAAACATGGCAGCAAAAGGAGGAAATTATAGATTTTTATGGTTATTATTATACAGTATTAAAATTTTTCGATGAGACATTTACTTCTTCAAACATGTGCCTTGTGCTTTTTCACATCATTCTTTTTTCTATAGTTCTATTATTCACAGTATTCAGTGAGTAGAAAATCAGAATTTAACATAACGAATGCTCTGGAAATGTTTCTACAAAACCTGAGAAGAAATTCTGAATAGAATAAATATGACTTCTGTACTTATTATCTCACTGAAATAGTCACATCTCAAAACAGTTGCTGTTAGAGAATCTACACTGGTATGAAAATAAGATATGCCTTCTTTTCGTTGTGAATATTTACAAAATAAGCTGATAATGAATTGTCTGAAATAGCTATTTCAGGGAGCTGAGTCTCACATTCTTTTGTGAGTAGGTTGTGGTTAATGTTTTCTTTTTTGATGTTGTTTTGTTTTGTTTTGTTTTTGCTATCATTCTACTCTATTTTTAAGGGTAAGAGAAAAAATCTTACAACTCAAGGTGATTAAGGAAGTCTTTTTATGTCATGTAAGAAATATGACCCTGTGGTTCTAGAACAAAATAGAGGCAGGGAATGCCCTATGGAAACAAGATCCATCGTTTTGACAGTGGGGAATAAACTGACTTGGTGAAGTTGAGTTACTCTTTTTTGTTAACTCTTTTTTGTGTTTTTGAACACAGAGTGGACACATGAACTCTTCAGAGAGTTTCTTCTTCTAAGAAATCATTCAATCACTCATGCAACTCACTTGTTAGATGTTAAGCTCTGTGCTTAAAATCTTAAAATGCAAATATAGTTAAGAAAGGGTCACCATCTTTGTAGAATTGCACAAAGATAGGAAAGGCAGAAAAACAAACAAATTTTGGATAATACATTTTGAAAGGTGATAGAAAAAAAGGACAAGTAAAATGTACAAAAGGGAAGAAATGGATTGAGGTACATCTTTTTTTTCAGAAGAAGGTTCAATAATCTATTAAAAAAAGCAGTATTTATTTTATAGGATAAATGGGATTTTGCCCACCTAATATTCATGGAAATGATAAACCAAACAGAAGAGCATGTACAAAATCAACATATGAAACAACACATAACCTTTGGTACTCCAGGGTAGACGGATCATAAGAATAGTGTGGCAGACTGACTTTAAGGTGCCCCGGCACACACCATGATCTCCACTTTCTGATGTTCATACTGTCATGTAATCCCCTCCCCGTGAGTGTGAGCAGGACCTGTGACTTGCTTTTAACCAGTAGAATGTGACTAAGGTTTCCTCCCCTGAACTCTATCCCCGTATATTCCATCAATTCCACTTCTGAACATACAACGTATCTAAAGGAATTAAAAGCAGATTCTTAAAAAGATACTTGTACACTTATGTTTATAGCAGCATTATTCACAATACTAAAAACATGGAAGTGATACAAATGTCCATTCCATCAATGGATGAATGGATAAGCAAAGTATGGTGTGTATACATATAATAACATATTATTCAGCTTTAAAAAAGAAGAAAATTCTGGCACATACTATAACATGGATGACATTTGACCACATTATTCTAAGTGAAATAAGCCAGTCACAAAAAGACAAATACTATGATTCCACTTATGTGAGGATTTTAGAGTAGTCAAAATTATAGAGTGAAGTAGAAAGGTGGTTTCCAGGGGTTGGATGAAGGAGGGAACAGGAATTATTGTTTAATGAGTACAGAGTTTCTGTTTTACATGAAGAAATGAGTTTTGGAGATGGATGGTGTTGATAATTGTACAACATTATAAATGTATTTAATACCACTAGAGAAAAAAAAAAATAATACAGCCAAGGAGCCCAGGTGATAGAGTATCTCTGCTTTGATTCCATTCCATTACATACGACTTTATCTTGCGAGCACACATGCTAGGAGACGCTCTTGTTGGCTTGATGAGGTAAGAAACCATTTTGGGAAAGCCCACATAGTGAAGTATGTGGGCAGCACCTAGGAGCTGAGGTGAGTCTCCAGCCAATACCAGCAGGAAGCTGGTCCTCAATCTCAGTCCTACAACCATAAAAAAAGCAATCCTGCCAAAAGCCTGAGCGACCTTGGAAGTGGATCCATTCCCTATGCAGCCTTGAGGTGAGAACTGGCCAATACCTTGACTGCAACCTTATAAGACCCTAAGCAGAGGATGTAACTAAGCCATGCCAGACTCCTGACCCATAGAAACTGTAAGATCATAAATTTTGGTTGTTTTTAAGCTGCTACATTTGTGGTAATTTGTTATGCTGCAGTAGACAACTAATACAAATGGAGAAGAGGAAGTAGAGAGGAAGATGAGGAAATAAATCACAGCGGGCTGTCTATGTCATGCTAATGATGGATTGGGCAATGTGCCAGTAGAATCAATAATACCAGTTAAGATACTAATGCAACAGCCTAGTGGCATGAAGAGACGTATTACCAAGGTTGACTGTTGGGTAAGAAAAGGAAACACTGTAAGGAATAGGATGCCACACACACACAGAATAACCACCTTTACTAAAAATATAGAATATTTAAATAATTATTCATTTAACCTGTATTTGTTAAATGTTTACGATATTATAAGTACTATGGTACTATTTTCTTAACTGCCTGGAATTGGTAAAAAGAATGACTAATAACTTAGAAAACACATTTATACAAGATTTGATTTGATGAAAACACATGTCACCATGTGGTCAATCAAATCTACTGCCTCTGGCATTGGCTCCAAGGGGCGTGATGTGGCTACTGTTTAAGATTAGAAGATTAAGGAATGTTTCTGGAATCCACTAGTTTTCTTTAATAACCTACTATATTCATGATATGAAAAGGGCTTCCAAAGGAGGTCTAGAAAATATTATTCTCACCCAGGAAAAGAGTAGAGTCATTATGCTAAGCCTGGTTAAGAATAGCTGCTTTGTAGGAAATATAAGGAAAGAAACATTAAGAACCTAAAAGCATATCAAGAGTGAGGAGAAAACTGGAGCTTTTAATGTACCTACAGTACTCAGGAATGCTGTTTCCTGGTTTTAACTCTAGATTCTGAATTAATTCATATGTGTTTAGAAACTTTGTTTCCTATCTTTTTCTTGATAATTGAGTTGTGCAATTATATTCGGAAGTTGTGCAATTATATATATATGTTAGTTTATGGATTATCATCTCTTGGTGATTAGCTTCATGGTTTTACTCCCCACTGGTAAAGCAGAAATAGTGCAGATTTTAATAATAATCCCAACCATTCAGTGCTCAGTTTCCTCAAATTTAGCAGATTGTAGCAAATGGTGAAGAAATTTAAGAAAACAATTTTTCCAATGTATAATCAATACTAAAAGGGTTATTTTGTTTTCTTTTGTTTTGTTTTTACCAAATTGGAGACCAAGCTCATTTAATCATAAAGATTGCCATATTGTGTAACATTAGAAGAGGTTGTTTTGTCCTTGGCAACCTAACTCTATAATGTCAACTCTCTTCAATATGGAAATTTAACAAGGCTTTCTTCAAAGTGAACCACCTTAATATTCAGGAATTTTTTGTTATAGCCGATTACCCTGCTATTCTATGAAATTTTTAAAATTGTAAGACAAGTTTTATTATGGTAGCCAATCTTCAAAGATATCCTCTTGATATGCCGTGTGTCCCAGTGTTTGTGCCTTGAATAGGCACCTCTTCTTGAATTTGGCTGATGCTGTGACAAGCTTATAGCAAATACAATGTAACAGAAATTATTCCGTGTGATTGTCAAGGCTACAAGAAGCCTTGCAGTTTGGGCTTTGTTGTCCCAGGATGCTTATGTAGGCCAGCTACCATGTAAGGTGTTGCAACACCATGAGACGGTCAAGTTTGAGGAATACAAGGTGACCATGTAGAGAGGCCATGTGGAGAAATAGATCCCCAAATAACTCAACTCTGTCAGCCATCCCAGCCCAAGTGCCAGGCATGGGAGTAAAGAAGACATGCTGGTCATCGAGCCACCCAACTGAGCCAACACTTCATTGCAATCTCATGAAAGAGTCCAAGAACTGACCAGCGGAATCCAGTCGACCCACACAGAATTGTGAGAAGTAATAGTAAATTATTTCAAGCCACTAAGGTTTGGGGTACTTAATCATGAAGAAATAGATAACTGGAATATTTACTCATTAACAAAAATTGGTTTGCTACCTATGTTGGTACATTTGTCACCTGTTACTTCATGAAAAGGTAAAAGACAGAGAGTTGAATTTTACATGAATCCCTTTTTTTTTTTGGAGACAGAGACTTGCTCTATCACCCCAGCTAGAGGCTTAGAGTACAGTGGCGACATTATAGCTCACTGCAACCTCAAGCAATCCTCCTGCCTCAGCCTCTCAAGTAGCTGGGACTACAGGTGCACACCACCATGCCTGGCTAATTTTTCTGTTTTTGGTAGAGATGGGTTCTCAGTCTTGTTCAGGCTGGTCTTGAACTTCTGAGCTCAAGTGATCCTTCCACCTCAGCCTCCCAGATTACTAGGATTATAGGCCTGAGCCACAGCACATGGCCTACATAAATCATATTTTTAAGAGTAAAGTGTTTGTAAACAAATATTAAGAATAACTTACCCACATTTTCTACTTTCAAACAGTTTTATTTTTCATTTGATGAGCATTTTTATCATTGGCAGAAACGCTTACAAAATTGCTTTCCAAAATTGCATTGTCTTACTTCTGAAAAGATCAAAATGCAGAGTCATTCACATAATAGATGAAGACCTCTGACAAAATTGATTTTTCACTCAAAATTTATACAAACCTTCAATTTTTACTAAGAAACATATCTTTCTTGGAACACATAGTTTCTGTTATTTTGTATGCCTACAGTAGCAGTTGGCTTACTTATCAGCACCATTTATGTCATTTGATCATTGAATCAAAGAATCCAACAAGCATATTTGAGGTGTAATGACATACCAGGCACTACAGTAGGTGCTGGGAATGGAATAGTAAACAAAGTTGATTTGCTCCCTAACCATTTAAAGTTTGCAAAGTAATGGATATGACCATGAGCAGAGGTTCCCAAATTTTCTCCCTTCCTAGACCTCTTAGTTTCTAAATCATTTTTTAATTGTGCCCTTAGACAAAAAGAAATACCTAATTTTCCATTTATTAAGTGAACTCCAAACATTTCAATACTTATTTTTATTCTAAGTCAGTAATTCTGTGAAAATAATACACATAAATTTAAAGAAAAAAATGCTGTTATTTCATTCTTGAACAACAACAATTACTTCTTAATGAGATGCATGCAGCCATTAGGCACTGCCCAAGTTCTCACATCTTGGAATCAGACCAGACACCACCCACCACCCACACTTCCTGTTCTATGTTGATTTATACTTGGAACCACTGAACATTCAGCTTTGTAAGGATAGGATGACATCAAAAGGAATGGAGCATCATCTAGTATAGACAAGGTGAACTATCTTGCGCTTATAGTTCATGTAGTTCTAACAAATATGTTGAGTGTCATGATATTCCTTTCAAAAATTTAGAATATTCTGGGGCACTCTGGTGAGCTTACTGCAGAGTAACAGTGCCCCTGGATGTGCAGTGTGGAAATCATGGAAAAGAAGCCTGCAAGGTAAGACAGCCTGGTGAGGTGGAGGAGTTGGATGATTGCACGGATTTCCCCGCAGAGGGAGAATTGCGTAAGTTACAGAGTACGCATCTCTCCCCTGTATACATTTTGTCTTTTAACATGAAGAATGAATTTTTTTTCTCAGATTTCAGAGACTTACTATGATTGTGGAGATAGAAGCCCTTGACTGATCAGATGGTTGTACATAGAAAAAAAATTTAGAACATTTATAACTCATTTATTACATAGTATAGTACACAGATTATAAAATACTCTATACCTACTTGGAACAAAGTGGTCTTTGTTGTTTAAAAGTTAGCTCAGGTTTTATTACAGAATAGAATATAAAGATTTTGTTAATATACGAAAACGACTTAGATGTACAAAAATCTCCTGACAAGGTCTTTTCAGTAACTTTAGATTGCATGATTTAATATAAAAAGAAAGAACTTGGAAAGAGAGTTACTCCATCTGTTTGCAAAATATCAAATTAAAGTAGCTTGTATTTTAAGAGTGCCTGTTATATGCCAGCCTTTTTAACATGTATTGACAGCCAACAATAAAACATTTACTCATTTGCTACTGTTAGCCAATTGAATTTTCTAGAGTTGAAATTGCACACTGCCAACCCATGGGCCACCTTTACTTATGAGTGATGTTTTCAGGCCTACACCACCTGTAAGTTTTTGAAGGTGAAATTATATTTAAAATTGGGTTATTTTACAAGTAAATCTGGATTACTAGCTTTCCTTATACACTTTGGAAGATCTGGTAAACTTGGCCTTGAATGAATCAGCTGGTGCTGCTGCAATGTGCGCTTTAAATGGGAAGTTCACTATGCAGTTTATCACATTCCCTGCTATACCCTATTTTCTTACACTTGTCCTATTAAATTGTTCATAATTCATTTCTGGCGCTGTAAATATTGAATTTGTGCATCCTGATAGAAGACAGCTGATTTATTCAGATGTCTAAATCATGACGACAATTGCAGAATGTTGGCAAATACTTTTAAAGTATGGCAAGTCAAATATATTCTTAGTTTAACAAAACACAGCCTCAAGTTAACTTTTTTCCCCCACCCCCTTTGGAGAAGTGCAAAAGGGAATGACAGTACTTAATTTAGCTCCTCGATCACAAGTAAGTTTTATAAACTCCATTTGCCATGTAAACTTCTTGGGTGGAAGACTTCCAGGAAAGCAATTAATGAGAAGTAATGGTAATGTAGAAAAATTATTAAAATATCTGTACCCATTGTATACATCTAAAGACAGCTAAAGGCAAATATAATTTTTCCTGGAAGGCTGCTTTTAAATTATGGGTTAAATAAAATATATAAGGATAAAAAACTGCAATGACTCAAAGGAAATAAAAATACATTACCTCCTTTTTACACAAAACTTACCATCCATTTTAAGTATACTATAGCATAGTTTAATCTTTATGTTTACTTATTTTTTATATTATCATTCCCTGTAATTTTAATAAACAATTGAGGGGATTCGCAAAATTAAGTGCAATGTAGAATAAGGTCATTAACATCTAGGAAGACAAAATACACCAAAGGACAATCGTCTTAATTAATTCAAAATTATTATTGTATCAGTGCACTAAATTTAGAACTGAATTTCCGGGCATTTAAAAATTGATATATATTTGTAGATACTTGATAAGCAATTGTCTTTGCTAGGCTGTATATAAATTTATCTAAAAAAA
>CAUYSK010024236.1:0-14184 GCA_963575035.1 Avahi laniger
ATTTAATCAGGTCCCATTTATTTATTTTTATTGTTGCTGTGATTGTCTTTGGAGCCCTCTTCATAAATTCTTTCTTTGCCTAGGCAGATATCGATAAGAGTCTTTCCAATCCCTTCTTCTAGAATTCTTACAGTTTCATGCCTTAGGTTTAAGTCTGTTATCCATCTTGAGTTAATTTTTGTAAGAGGTGAGAGGTGCGGATCCTGTTTCAGTCTTCTACATGTGGCTATCCAATTTACCCTGCACCATGTATCGAATAGGGATTTTTGACAAAGCAGACAAAAACATACACTGGTGAAAAGAATCACTTTCATTTTTTAAGGAACATTCAAGCCTAGTCAGTACCCAGTGCACTCTTTGAGAGAGACACTTGGATACTCTGAATGACTAGGTTTATGAGATTTTTATGTCTGTGTCTCCCATGATCATAGAGTTTTATAAGTCTTGAGCACAGCTCTCTCTCCTGTTATAGCCCTCCCTTTGAAAAGTTAAGACCTTGCAGTTTCACCATGAGGCTGTTGATAGTACTAGTTACTTGACAAAACTTGGCATACATTATCTCATTTAATTCTGGTAGAACTCACCAAGAAGGGTGTTTTATGGGTGAGAAAACAGATTCTGAGAGAGATTCTGAGACTTGCCTGGAGGCACACAAGTTAAATGATAGGTTAGGATGAAAACTAGGTCTGTCTTACTCCAAAGTCTGTTCTGTCCTCATTCGGTCACTTTCAGAAACAAAACCATGAGGACTTCAGGGATCCAGAAGTAATACTCACTGCTAAAGTTAGTCATTGCCACACAACCCAGTACCCAAAGGCTTGATGTGAGGAGAACGAACTCTCCTATTTGTATAAGCATATTTTTTAGGCATTTTTGTGTAACGGCCTATATCTATATGTCACCTATTTATGTCGCATATGTTTCCAAGAAAATATGGCAACACCATTATTTTCCTTTCTCCTTTCTCTGAAATGCTTATCTCTAATTCCTTAGGAATTGCTTTGTTCTTCTATCTCCTGAAGTTACTTCACTGTTGTGTGTATTTTTATTTCAGAGATGTTTAACCCATTTATATTACTCCCTTTTTTTTCTTCCTCTATTTACAGATCTTTTTCTATTTCTTCTATGCCTAGTTCTTTGTTTCTGTTTCTTGTGATTTTTCTTAATTGCCTCCTGTACTGGGTTTGTCAAAATCCTTCCCTTTTTCCCTTCATTGAGTTCAATGTCATAAGGTATTCTCTCCTCCCATCATTTTTCTTTTCTGGACTTCAGATAATCCCACTTCCTCTGAAAGGAGCTCATCCTATCTCATTCCTTTCTCTTTTTCTGGTTCTTTGGCTTTGAGAATCAATCAGTCTTGGAGTTAAATTGTTACCACTAGAATTGAAATCCTATTAACTGTGGGGCATTTGTCACATTACCTAATTTTTTTAACCAAAGGTGCTGCTTGAATAAAAAAAGAATATATTTACTTCATAGTGTCATTGAGAATATAAAATACATACCGTATGCAATGTTTCTGGTTTCTGGTGAGATTTTCACTGTTCTTCTTCCCTATGCCTCTCCTTCCTTATTTTTATTTACAGTCTTGAGCTAATATTTTAACTTCTTTCTCTAACTTTTCTTTTTTCCTCCAGTGATAGCTGACCCTGACTGTGATCTAAGAAATAGTTTTATATTTTGCATTGCTTCTGTGAGCATGGCCTTTCTATCATTTTCTATTGCTGATTTTATAATTTAAAAATTAATTCAACTGGTATTTATTAATTTTTAAATATATAGCAGGCAGTGAGGGTACAGCAGTGAACAAAACAAGCAAGAATCCCCTACCCTCTTGAAGCTTACATGCTATTGGAATAGGCAAAGGAAAGATGAACAATTTAAAAAGTGTTAAAAAGGTATGGAATGGAACTTCTGGACTGGTGCACCCATCAAGGTGCTGGGAGGGTGGCACGCCCTTAGAGGGCATGGAAGATCTATGCCTCCCCAGCCCCCACACCTTGTCCTATGTATCTCCTCCATTTGGCCATTCCTGAGTTATATCCACACACAAATAAATGAATCTAGATATAGATCTTACACTCTTCACAAAAATTCACTTAAAATTGATCAAAGACCTAAATGTAAAACTATAAAACTAAACTAAAAACAAAATTATAAAACTCCTAGAAGATAACATAGAAGAAAATCTAGATGACCTTGGGTTTGGTGATGACTTTTTAGATATAACACCAAAGGCATAATTCACGAGAGAAGTAATAAGTTGGACTTTATTAAAATTAAAAACTTCTGCTCTGCAAAAGAAACTGTCAAGTGAATGAGAAGATGAGCCACTGACTGAGAGAGAATATTTGCAAAGGACATCTAATAAAGGACTATTGTCCGACATATACAAAGAATTTTTAAAAGTCAACAAAAAGAAAACAACAACCCTATTTGGAAATGGGCAAGAGATCAGAACAGACCCCTCAAAAAATGATATACAGATGATAAATAACCATATGAAAATATGCTGAATGTCATATGTCTTCAGAGAATTGCAAATTAAAACAACAATGAGATACCACTACGTGCGTTTCAATGGCAAAAATTCAAAATACTGATGCTATCTGGCAAGGATGTAGAACAACAGGAACTCTTGTTTATTGCTTGTGGAAATGTAAAATGGTACAGGCACTTTGGAAGATGGTTTGGCAGTTTCTAACAAAACTAAACATACTCTTATTATATGATCTGGCAATCACACTCTGATATTTGTGCATATGGGTTGAAATATGTTTACACAAAAACCTGCACATGAATGTTTATGGCTGCTTTATTAATAATTTCCCAAACTTGAAATCAACCAAGATGTTCTTCAGTAGGTGAATGGATAAATAAAGATATATAAATGGATAAATAAAGCATATAAAGACAATAGAATATTATTCAGTACTAAAAAGAAACTTTCAAGCTATGAAAAGATATAGAGGAATTTTAAATGCATTTTGCTTAGTGAAAAAAGCCAGTCTGGAAAGGTTACATACTTTGTGATTTCAACTAGATGACATTCTATAAAAGGCAAAGCTACGAAGGCAGTAAAAATATCAGTGGTTGCCTAAGGTTACTCGGGAGGGAGGGATAAATAGGCAAAGCACAGAGAAATTTTAGGCCAGTGAAACTGTTCTATATGACACTATTATATAATGATAGATACATGTCATTATATATTTGTCGACACCTGTAGAATGTACACCACAAGAGTGAAACTTAATGTAAACTATGGACTTTGAGTGATAATGATGTATCAATATTGGTTCATTGATTGTAACAAACGTACCATGCTGGTGTAGGATGCTGATAGTGTGGGAGGCCGTGAGTGTGTGGGCCAGAGGGCATATAGGAACTCTGTACTTTTCACTCAATTTTACTGTGAATCTAAAAGTGCTCTAAAAATGTATAGTGCCTATTTTCTGCATGTCTTCTGCCTATATTCTAATCTCACCTGTTTTCTGACCTGTTGTCATGAATGGCAATAGAGCGTCTACACCCTACCATTTTTATTATTGATACCAGCAATGCCCAAATGGTTTCTTTCTTGGCAAAAATTACTCTTTCAACTTATTCAATGATTTTCTAAAATGTATTTAGGTTTCACAAGAACTCAATAAGGCATTTAGAACATCTGATTTTTTTCTCTGGTCAAGGAGGAAACTGGTTTGCAGAGAAGTTAAGTAACTTGTTGCAGGTCACATAGATTGTTAGAGGAAAAGTTGAATTAGACCTCTAGTTCTCTTATCCCTGTCCTCGGCTTTTTTCCTAAGATTTTTCAGTAAGAGAACATTTAGTAAATTAATCTTATCCTTGCATTTGTATAGAATGTGGTATAATTTATAATCAGTGATTTTTTTTTAAGACAACACAGTCGGAATGTTCAACAACCGTGTTCAGAAGGATTGGTTGATAGTAGTATAAGAGGGTATTATAACTCCTGTGACTTTTATGCAAAAGGTGAATCTTCAGATCCAATATGTATATTGTTCTTCTTTGCAAAACTATCAATATTTTCTGCTACTGAAGGCCAACAGAAATTCTTAGAGTACTGGAAGTGGAAAGCACAGCCTGAATATGTAAGTAAAGAGAAGACATTCCAATGTAATCCTCCATAATAACACAGATAAGGATTTAAAGACTGAATTTTGAGAAATTGATGACAAAGGAAGAGTATTTATGCAACAAGAAAATGAAGAAATATTAGGAAGTAACTATTTTAATTCCAACTCTTAAAACAACAGCACAACAGAATGCCAACTAGATCAAACGAGAAACAATTCCCTTAGAAACACCTGCTGAGAATTTTCACCTCTTAGTGTGGCAGAATTGATGGTTGTAGAAGAACATCCATTCTTCTATAATAGAATTTTTAGCTGGGCACATGGTCACCTGATTAAAGACACCATTTCCCAGCCTTCGTTGGAGGTGTGTGTGACCGTGTGAGTAATGTCTGGCTAATGGGGTGTTACTGGAAGTGAAATGTGCAAGTTTACTGTTATGCTTGGAAAGGAGGAAATTTATTTCCCCTTCTCAGACCAGAATGAATGTGTAATATGATGCATTCTGGAGCAGCCACTTTGGGCCACAAGATGAACCCAAATATTGAGGATGGCAGAGTGACAGAAGTCCACTCACCTACCTTTTTATGTGAGAGAGAAATAAACTCTGCCTTCTTTAAGCCACTATCATTTTTGGTCTCTTTGTTACAGCAGCTGAACCAGTTTCTAATTAATACAAAAGTTACTGTCAAAACTACATTATATTCAATATATAATGTTACATATTATTCTGAAACTGACAATGATAGCCATGTATATTGTTCTCTCTCCAGAGTTTAGTTTCACATATTCTCATTCTTTTTGATGCCTTTGTAAATGTTAGAGTTAATAGGACCTTGCATGTGTTATTATAAATCTTATTTGGATTGAGAGTACTCCAAAAGAGAAAGAGAGAGAGAGCACCTGCGAGAGCACTTAAATGGCAATAGTACTGAAAATCTGCTCCCTTAAGTGAGCGTATCAGCTTCTAGTGGTCCATACAGCATGGGGTGGTACCAAAGCCAATTTTATCTAAATGATCCAAATGTAACACTTCCATTTATTTCCTCATTTAATTAAGTCCCTGTTCTGTTATGTAGTTTCAATTTAAATTATGTTTCTAAGATTTTATTTCTTTATCTTTACACTGGAGATAATACCTTTTAAAGGTCCCTCAAGCACTGCTTGGTATATATTTGATGCCACAATAATGTTAGCATCTTGTGAGCCTACAAAAATCTAGCCCTCAATGATAATACCAAAAAAAAAAAAAAAAGTAAAAGGTTAACTATATTTTTTTCTATTAAAACAGAATCGGTTTATAGGAAAAAAAGTCAGAGGGAGAGAAATGCTTGCTACTAGTGCACAAATGCAATTATTTTTATACTTTTGTGCTAGAACTTTGAGCCAGGCCTTATTGCAAGAGGCTGCCAGTTCCATGAAGGGAAAGTAGGCACATTGTGGAAAAGCTTTTCCGTTTAACCTGCATCTATTTTGGATGTGTTAGTTAGAGCCGAAAGGAGTAAGTACTTAAGCTGAGAACCTATTGATTTCAGCAATACTGTTCTCATATGTTCTTTTTCTTCCTATTGCTTCCTTATTATTCTTGCTTTTTTCATTTGGTCTTTAGACCTCTGTTACTTAATGAGTTCACATCATCATCGAATTCTCCACCAGGATGCTTATTTCCTGATCCAGGAAGTTCATTAACATGTACAAATAATAGAGGCTTGGGGTAGAAATGTCCAAAGCAATGGATTGGCTCCTTGTCACAATTTCACAGTCTTTCCTGTCTCCTGACCTGTGTATTATTTTTGCTTTTAAAGAAAGTGTGAGAAGCAGTCTGAAGAGAGAAAAGCAGCAAAGAGCTGGAGGGTATTGTGTAAATGTACAGGGTCCATTTGAATTTTAGAATAGAATTAAAGTTGTAGCTTGAAAAACTTCAAATATATATAGTTTTTTAAAAAGTTCCCTCCCCTCATTTTGAGATTTCACACATCAGTAAAATTTAAAGAGAAATTTGGGGGCTGGCACATAGTCATCAACCCTTTTTTCTTTCCCCAAATGACTCTGACAACTGTGATAAGAATGCACAATAAGACTTTATCATCTTAAGGCATAGAAACTCCAGCAGCAGAAAGGACAGGCTATTAGAGCTTTATTTACTCTAACTATTAATAATATAAATGACCAAAAAAATAAGAAAGATATAATCATATCAGAATAAAGTATAGTTCTTTGAGTTGAATAAATTTGTTTCTATGAAAAACTCCATACATGGGTCTTATCATTTTAAAATTTTAGCCAGGGACTGGTGAAATATTCCCATTATCCCATAACCGGATTATGGACAAACATTATGGTTCGCCAGTGTTATTTGAGAGTTATTTGTCCTCTTCTACTGGGCACTTTTGTCCAGTTACTCAGATTTGTATTCTTTCTAGGACCACACACTTCATTTTGGCCTGGATCCAATCTCCAACTGCTGGCACATTTTGCCTTCTTACTTTCAAGGCTCCTTCCCTGTCCTTGGGGTGTTAATAATGATATTGAAAACCAGCACACTGTAGTTCAAGTGATCCATCAGCTGAACCTTACATCTCCAAAGAACCTTTCCTGAGATACAGCCCCACTGAGCTAGGGTTTAAAGTCAGTTTTTGCAAATCGCTGTGATCGGTTACTTGCTAAGGTAGGGAAACCTGACAGCTGTGACAGAACGCTTCTGTGGATAAAATGCGGTGGGGGAAATGGCTGAGGCCATCCTTTAAAATAGAATCGATGTTTGCCGACTGCCTCACCATCTTGTATCAGTATTACGTTGGTGGCTGGAATTAAGGTAGCTTATGATAAATACCTCTCCTAGGACCTCTCTCCTCCAGTACATATCTTAAAAGTAATGCAAGAACAGTAATTCCAATGAACTATGTTAACCAACAACAGAAATATCATTTTGAAAATTTTCTCTTTATCCCTGTTAATTAACTGAAATTCCTTTTGGGGAGTATTAATAGGCAAAATTGTTTTTAAATGTAAGAAAATACTTATTAGAATTCTATTGCTCTGTAAGTTGAGGTCACAGGTTTACTTGTATAACTATTACATGATTTCTATACTTTCTTTTAATAATGCATCTTTTTTTGACCAACAAATGGCATTTCACTATTCTTCCTTTCCATGCTGTTTCTTGTTTGGTACTAGTATTAACCATGTGCATACTGTGAAACCAGAATATTAGGGACTTTGCTAACTTCCATTATAAGGGTTCTAATAAATAATACAGAAGAGTGATTGTGATCATGGCAGACAAACACAGCAAAACAAATTTCAGGATGAGTTCTAGAAACACAAAGGGACAGTTATTTTGTCACATCTGAAAACTTTATTCAGGGGAAAATTAATTTAGAAATTAGTCTTCCTACGGTCTTTCCCCTTCAAGGGAAAAGGCAGTGAAAATCATGTCTTGGGAAATTCCAGACAAAATTTCTTTCACGTGCCCAACTTAGAAATTTCTCATGCCCTTGCTGTCTCACATCTAATGGCAAGAAAGTAATTAACTATTGTGATTTTAAAGAAAGTACTTCAAACATTGTCCTTTTCTGGCTATTGGCCTATAAAATTGAAATAGGATTGTCAACAAAGGTATTGTTTAAGAAGGAAAAGTTAAAAGATTATGTATTAATTTAGTTAATTATTTATTGAACAACTCACATGCTAGTTATTTTTATGGTTGATGGAGAGACAAACACATCTAAAGTACACTACCTCTCCCCTCAGTGACCATGGATTCTTTTTTTTTTTTTTTAAAGTTGTCCAAGGATGTGGCTCTAGCAAAGCATTCTTTAGAATTAATGATATTTTGCTTTGTCACTCAATTGACACATTTATTGCATAAAGTACCTGCATAAAGTATCTAGATTTTATAGGAATGACTTAGCTTAGGTTCCCTTGAAAGCAGAGCTTGAAACAAAGACTTTTATGCTGACATTTTATGGGGAAAGTGATAGTAAAGAGCAAGAATGCATGTGATAGGGGAGAAGCCCCTGTAAGGATGGCCCCTGCTACAGTCAACCACCATGGTATCCAAAACAAAGGATGTGTAGAGGAAAGTACTTATAATTGAGTACTTTATAATTTAATTAGCTGAGGGCATAAAATTACTACTCTAAAACTACAGTGAGGAATATTGACAGTATATGATTGAGGACAAAACTGTTTCATATAGACCAGGAGTTCTCAACTGGGGTTGATTTTGCACCCTCTGTGAGTGATGCTTGGCAATCTCTGGATACAGTTTTTGTCACCATGTCAGGAGTGTGGTGAGACGGGAAGGTATGCTACCGGTGTCTACTGGGTAGAGGCCAAGGATGCTGGTAAACACAGTGCGCAGGACAGTCCCCCTCATAAAAACAAAACCTGGCACATAATGCCAACTATGCTGCTATTGAGAAATCCTCCTCAAATCTTGACGTACCTACGAATCGCCTGGGAATCTAGTTAAAATGTTGATTCTAGTCAGTAGGTCTGGAGTGGAGCCTGACATTCTCCTTTCTCTAGCAGGTTCATAGATGCTGCTGATGCTGTCGGTGTATGAGCCACACCTTGAATTGCAGGGCTCCAGACAGTGAGTGTTGGAAAAGATTAGAAAAATGAGAGATTAATGCCAAGTAGAGTGACTTTTCTCAGGGAAAAGCCCTTAGGAAAGGTGAAATTGATGGTGGCTGACATGTCTTAATGTCTAGGATGGTGAGAAAAAAAAGAACGACATGAGTGAAGAAATGAGGGTGACAATTTTCAGCACAAAATAAACCTGGCTTAGGAAGGGAGACAGTGTGAAAAGAGCATGTGGTGAAGGAACTTGGGTTGCAAGACTGCTTCATCCGTGACGTTGCCCTGTGGCCTTAGGCAAATTGCATATCTTTTTGGGCCTCAGTTCCTCATTGTAAAAAAGAATACTTCAGAGGGTTATTATATGAAGGTTAAAGCAAAACGAAACCAGATATGTAAATTTTATTCTTTCCACATGTAATACTACAGCCGGACTGCCTAGGTTTGAATATTAGCTGTACAATTCTTGCTGTGTTATCTTGAACAGTGCTTTACTGGGTTTTAAATTTTCCAAGACAGAAGTTCCACAAAACTCCAATTCCATATGGGATATAGGATGGTGCTTTACAAAACTGCTCATAGATAGCATTTATTCATTTTCCTATGACGTACCACTGTTCCAAGTGCTTTATGTGTATTCTTTAGGACATTTTAAAGTTTGCTCAAACTACTGGATGAAAGTAATTATTTGAATCCTCGTTTTACAAATGAGGAACTGAGGTTAAATAACTTGCTCAAGATTGTACAGTTAGTAAATGGCATAGCTGAAGTTTAGACACAGGTCATCTGGTTGTAGCGTCTGTACTTCTAGCAACTATACTGCTGGAGTTTTCTAAGACATCAATATTCTGTCTCTCCTTATCTCTAGCTTCTAGCTTTTGTTTCCTATAAGACTTTTGCTGTGTTAACTGACTCGCTCAAGAAACTTTTGGTACTTTTATATTTTCAGGTTACTAGACAGGATTCAGCAAACGGGCTTCTTAACTGGTTGGACATTTGAGGTTTCTCCACCTATGGGGGTGAGAGGAAAGATGTCTCCCTGAACTCTTCTAGATTGATTGCTCTTAGTTCAGTATCCTAAGATCCCACTGAAATAGGTATCTACCACCCATCCTCAATATTGCAGGATGCCTAACTTACACCATATATTGACCCTGTGATAATATGTCTCCGTCCTACAAAAAATATCAAAGCAATGTGTTTTTGAATGACAGTATACAACTCCATAGGTTCACAATATATAGCTCATTCTAATCATAAAATAATAATAATACAAGTTCTTGTAAAAGGTTTGGGAATCATTGATCCATAATGCTGTCCCTCTCAGTCATGACTGTGTAAGGTCAAACCTTACATAGATGAGGTTTTGCTCTCATGAAATAGAATCCTCAATTTTCCTGCCTCTTAGGGACATTTTGAATTCATCTGAGAAAACCATCTGAATTGACAACCTCTTTTAACTCAGACCATTTCAAACTACGTCACACTACCAGCGCCCCCACCTCCACTTCCCCTAACATGGCAAGTGCCTGTTTTTTTTGTCAGCAGCTGGGCTTGTGCTTGGGCAGAATGTGACATTGCTGATTCCCTATTTTCGATATTCTCTGAGGGGAATGTTAGTAGGATGAGACCATACCAGGAATTTCTTTTTAATAAACGTGTCATGAAATCCGTTGTGACAGATTTTAAACAAGTCCCTATAACTGGGCAAGATGAAATGGCAACACTGGGAGGCTGGACAGAAGCACATCAGCCCCACAAGTTTCTTTGTTCTGTTGCCTTTGTCTTTCCTGCTGCATTGAAACGCTCCTCCCATGGAGCCTGTGAAGCTTGCCTAGTGCAAGGTCTGTGGCATTCCAAAGCAAATACCCTCTACCAGCCTCTAGTTTTTAAATAAGAGGCAATTACAACCCCCCTTTCCTGGGAAGTGTCAGTCATAAAGGTAAAGGAGCCTTTGGAGATGGGTTGGAGTGTGTCAGTCAGTCAAAGAGTAAACTCTGACATTGAACAAATGGTGTGTTCCTGCATGCAGTGCCAGCAGGCAGCTTCTGGCTACAAACTCTTTTGCAGGGATAAAAGCCTTCCTAGTGGAGTTCTAGCAATTCTAAATATTTCATGCCTGTGCTCAAACAAAAAGTTGTCATGGGAAGGCTGGCTTGAAGATGTATTATCAGCTTGGTATTTTCCAAGTTTAAGTTTCTCATTAGCTTGTCCTTCTCTGCCCCATTGCCACCCAAGTCAGAAATTCGAACTGCAAATATTCTTTAGAAATTACGATTTCTATCTTACTTATCTTCTCTATTGAAACCTGTCTGCTCTGTCTTATGAGTTCTGCTAAACATATCACATGTGCCACATGCTAATAGGAGAGAAAGCAGAAGCTGCTTTATCTTATGATGTGGCGAGAAGTATTTGTGAAAATCAAGTTGTTTTAGTGATCTATTGTTGGCAAACTATTCCAAAACTAAGTAGCTTAAAAAGTAATGAGTATTTATTATCTCTCGCAGTTACTATGCATCAAGGATTCAGACAGGGTGCAATGGAGATAGATATCTTTGTTGCAAGGTGTCTGGCTTCAGATGGAACACTTCAAGGCTGGGGGCTGGCATCATCTGAAGGCTTATGTTTCCACACATCTATCAGTTGTTGCTGGCTTTCGGCTGGGAGCCTAGCTGGGCTGAACACGTAGATTTGGCTGCCTTGTAACGGTGTGGCTAGATTTCAAGGGCAAGAATATTGAGAGAGATATTGATTTCTATGGCCGTGAAAGTCATGTAGGGTCACTTCTGTACATTCTATTGGTTCACACAGTTATAAAGGTCTGCCTAAGTTCAAAGGGATCTCAATAACACATTGTAAGAAGAACATGTGGAACAGGACATATATTGGTGTCATTTTCTTTGGAGAATACAATATATTTCTCAAATGCCATTGAGAAAAGTTTACCTATACTTTGGGAGTACTGTCTATGCTTCATGGCTATTTGGCCACGTAATTTGTAAACTGAAGGAAAGACTGTTACAATCTGTTGTATCTATGTAGTGCTTTATAATATCTCAGTTGCTTTTATATTTAAGTATCACTTGAAGTTGGGTAAGTCAGGAATTCTTACCCCAACATTATGAACAAAGATGCTGATTCTCAGAGAACTATAGATACCTTAAAGTCATCCAGATATTTAATTACAGGTTTGGGACTAGAACACAACTTCTCTAACTCCTAGACCTTTTCATCAACATTTATAACATGTACAATTTTTAACGTCTTCAGCAAATGATCGTTTATTGAATACTTTCCATAATGGAGGCACAGAGGTAGAAACTGAGCCTATAAAGATGAATATGACAAGTCTCTACCTTTAAGGAACTCATGGTCAAGTGGAGAAGATAAACATATACATGCATATGTTCAAAAAAGTGGGACAGGTGTAGTAATCAAAGTAGACAAAGGTGCTTGTTAAGCATGGAGAGAACCACTTAGTTCATTTTGGGATTCAGGGATGACTTTTGGGGGGTAAAATATTTAATATTAAATTTTCATTACTCAGCTCACTAAACTAGATAGGTGTCTGAAAGAGAGTACATTGAGCAGTTAAATTATATGTATTAAAAAATAACACTTGTTTTTACCTGATATATGGTATGGCAATCCCTTTTCTTTTGTCCTTTAATAAATGCTTACATTTGTAAAATCTTTTTTTTCATTTTTTTAAATTTCAGCGTATTACAGGGGTACAAATATTTAGGTTACATATATTGCCTTTGCCCCACCCGAGACAGAGCTTAAAGTGTGTCCATCCCCAGATGGGGTACACCACACCCATTAGATGTGAATATACCTATCCTCTCCTCCCCCTCCATATGCCTGACACTCAATGAATGTTACTAGTTAGTACTGCATGTGCACATAAGTGTTGATCAGTTAATACCAATTTGATAGTGAGTACATGTGGTGCTTGTTTTTCCATTCTTGTAATGCTTCACGTAGTAGAATGGGCTCCAGCTCTATGCAGGATAATACCAGAGGTGCTAGATCACCACTGTTTTTTTGTGACTGAGTAGAACTCCATGGTATACATATACCACATTTTATTAATCTACTCATGTATTGATGGGCACTTGGGTTGTTTCCACATCTTTGCAATTGTGAATTGTGCTGCTATAAAAATTCTAGTGCAGATATCTTTTTTATGGAATGTTTTTTTTTCCTTTGGGTAGATGCCCAATAATGAGATTCCTGGAACAAATGGTAGTTCTACTTTTAGCTTTTTGAGGTATCTCCATATTACTTTCCACAGAGGTTGCACTAGCTTGCAGTCCCAACAGCAGTGTATGAGTGTTCCTATCTCTCCGCATCCATGCCAACATCTATTGTTTTGGGATTTTTTGATAAAGGCCATTCTCACTGGAGTAAAGTGATATCTCATTGTGGTTTTGATTTGCACTTCCCTAATTAGTAGAGATATTGAGCATTTTTTCATATGTTGGCCATTAGTCTTCTTTTGAAAAGTTTCTGTTCATGTATTTTGCCCACTTTTTAATGGAGTGGTTTGATTTTTTTCTTGCTGATTTTCTGGAGTTCTTTATAGATTTCAGTTATCAACCCTTTATCGGGTGTGTAGCATATGAATATTTTCTCCCATTCTGTAGGTTGTCTGTTTGCTCTCATGATAGTTTCCTTGGCTGTGCAGAAGCGTTTTCATTTGATCAGGCCCCATTTATTTATTTTTGTTGTTGATGTGATTGCCTTTGGGGTCTTCTTCATAAATTCTTTCCCTAGGCCAATGTCTATGAGAATTTTTCCAACATTTTGTTCTAGAATTCTTATCGTTTCAGGCCTTAGGTTTAAGTCTGTAATCCACTGTGAGTTGATTTTTGTAAGAGATGAGACGTACAGATCCTGTTTCCGTCCTCTACATGTGGTACCCAATTTTCCCAGCACCAATTATCAAATAAGGATTCTTTTCCCCAGTGTATGTTTTTGTCTGCTTTGTCAAAGATCAGATGGCTATATGAGGATGGTTTTATATCTGGGTTCTCAGTTCTCTTTCATTGTTGTGTGTCTCTGTTCTTTGCTACTACCACACTGTTTTAGTTATTATAGCCTTGTAGTATAGCTTGAAGCCTGATAAATTGATGTTTCCTGATTTGTTCTTTTTGCTTAAGATATTTTTTGCCTTACAGGGCCTTCTCTGGTTCCATATGAAGTGCAGAATTATTATTATTTTCTGACAATATGATCTTATATCTAGAAAACCTCAAAGATTCTGCCATGAGGCTACTGGAATTGATAAACAAAGTCAGCAAAGTCTCAGGTCACAAAATCAATATATAGAAATCAGTAGCATTCCCATATGCCAACAACAGTCAAACTGAGAACCAAATCAAAGACTCAATACCCTTTACAATAGCAACAAAGAAAATAAAATACCTAGGAATATATTTAACTGAGGAGGTCAAAGACCTCTGCAAGGAGAACTACGAAACACTGAGAAAGGAAATAGCAGAGG
>CAUYSK010024237.1:0-39888 GCA_963575035.1 Avahi laniger
AATTTGCATAAATTTGAAGGGTTGTACACTACTTTGAGTAATTAAAAGAAGGTATTTTTAGGCCGGGTGCGGTGGCTCAGGCCTGTAATCCTAGCACTCTGGGAGGCCGAGGTGGGCGGATCGTTCTGAGCTCAGGAGTTCGAGACCAGCCTGAGCAAGAGTGAGACCCCGTCTCTACCAAAACTAGAAAGAAATTAATTGGACAGCTAAAAATATATAGAGAAAAAATTAGCCGGGCATGGTGTAGTCCCAGCTACTTGGGAGGCTGAGACAGTAGGATTGCTGGAGCCCAGGAGTTTGAGGTTGCTGTGAGCTAGGCTGATGCCACGGCACTCGCCCCAGGCAAGAGAGTGAAACTCTGTCTCAAAAAAAAAAAAAAAAAAATCCAATTTTTGAAAATAAACAAAAGAGTTAAACAGAGGCTTCACCAAAGAAGATATATAGATGAAATATTAGCATACTAAAAGATTCGCAACCTCATTAGTCATTAGGAAAATAAAAATTAAAGCCAAAATGAGACATCACTACACATTCATAAGGATGGCTAAAATTAAAAGACTGACAATTCCAAAAGTTGGCAGGAACTAGAACTAACCCAATGTCCATCAACAGATGAATGGATGAAGAAATTATGGTATATTCTTACAATGGAATGCTACTCAGCAATAAAAAGTAATGAACTATTGATACATTCATATGCTGAAAACAAACTATTCACTCTTTAGAAGCACTGTGACTGTTCAAACAAGTGTTATGGTAATATTTTTAAACATAAAAACAAAATCATATACTAAAGAAAAATAGAGAATTCTTTGCTTAATCTAGGAGTGAAGAAAACCTTTCTAATTATGAGATAAAATTTATAAATCATAAAAGAAAATACTGATAAGTTTGACTATGTGAACTTTCAAAAAATCTGCATGGCAAAAATACACCTTAAGTAAAGTCAAAACACAAATGAATGGGAAGATTTGCAACTCATATCACAGACAATGGAAGTAATCTTTTTAATATATAAAGAGTGCCTACAAATTACTAAGAAAAAGACCAAGAACCCAAAGAGTAGTGGGCAAAGCATATAAACATTTCATAGTATAGACATTCTTAAAAACATGTTCAGCCTTATTCATAATAGTAGAAATGCTGATTAAAAGGTGGATGAGGCCAGGCACAGTGGCTCAGACCTGTAATCCCAGCACTTCGAAGGCCGAGGCAAGAAGATAACTTGAAGCCAGGAGTTCAAGACCAGCCTGGGCAACATAGTGAGCTCTCATCTCTACAAAAAATTTAAAAATTAGCTGGGCACAGTGGTGCATGCCAGTAATCCCAGGTACACAGAAATCTGAGGCAGGAGGATCACTTGAGCCCAGGAGGTTCAGCTTGGGCGACAGAATGAGACCCTGTCTCTATAGTAAAAAAAATCACCGTGAGGTGATTTTTCATATATCAGAAGGTAAATATACTAACACTTAACTCCCTGTGTTGGTGAGAGTTGGAAAAACATTTTATATACTTCTAGTGAGAATATAAATTGGTATAACTTCTATGAAAAGTAGTTTGACAATAACTTTCAATATTAGAAGTACACATACCATATGCCATTTGATCCAGCAATTTTATTTCTGGCAGTTTATCCTGTAGATAGATTTCCCTATTTGCAAAATAAATAACTGTATGTTTATTGCAGCACTACTTGTAAAAAAAAAAAAAAAAATTAAATGCCAGCCAAAAAGAAATGTATTAAATGTGCATCTATGCATCAAAAAGAATGAGACAGCACTATAGCTACATGATACAGAGACCATTCTACAAGCTGTTGTGTTAAGCGAAAGAAGTAGGGAACAGAACACTACAGTATGCTGTCATTTACATATGTACTATGCTAGTGCAGGCATGGAATTTTCTCTGGAAGGATATTCAGAAAAACTAGTAATGGCAGCTCTCTCCATGATAGAAGGTTGGAATTGGAAGGAACAAACTATTCACTGGTAACACTTGGTACTTTGCGCACATATTACCTTATTTAAAATATTTTTGCCTTACAAGTCAATCAAGAACCTGGAAAGCCCCATAAAATTAAGTATTAAATCTTCTGGAAGAGATTATGAATGTTATAGTAATCAAAATAATTGACTATATAGTAATTATATGGTGGATACTGTACTCTGGATATGTTACAGACATCATCTGAGTTTTTACA
Source organism: Avahi laniger (assembly GCA_963575035.1). Taxonomy (NCBI): domain Eukaryota; kingdom Metazoa; phylum Chordata; class Mammalia; order Primates; family Indriidae; genus Avahi; species Avahi laniger. The sequence goes on from CAUYSK010024237.1 coordinate 2,201, forward strand.
GCAGCCTGTCAAAGTAGTTGTAGTACTTCATAGATTAGGAAGTAGATTCAGAATGTGGTCCAAGGATACACAACTGCTAAGGAATCTTTTAAGAAGTTCAGTTTAATGAGGCCTCAGGAATAACATCCAAATATATATCTACGCTTCCACCAAAAATGTGTGAATGGCTTTGTGTGGTGGCAGGTACTTCCAAGGAAAAACAGCCATTGTCTTACTCAAACTTTTGTATTGTCTCACTTAGAATTTTGTAATTTGCATGATTCTAACAGGCTCAACATCTTGAAAATACCAACTGCTAAGATGTATGTTGTCTTTTGAGAATAAATATTTTCATGGTTCTATATAGCTAGGATGTGGCCCTGTTGGTCTGGTTTTATTCCATAAAGCAAATGAAATTCTTCAGCAGATGGACAAATTTTAATTCTAGGCCAAGTCCTTTTTAAAAAGTACAAGTAAAATGAGGGAAAAAATTGAATCTTCTGTCTTTTGTTACAGTTTTTAAATGAGAACTTTTGATTCTGTCACTAGAATCAATAGGGTTTTGTATTTTAATTTATTTAGAGCAAGAGTAAATTTCAATCTTTTTATTCCTCGGTACTCAAGGGATCATTTTGACAGCTGATAAACTGGCCTACTTATTAAAATAATTATATGGCGGGTCTTTTGGTATCTTAGTATAAAATCGATTTATGTCAGGTTCAATTTATAGCATCTGGAAGTTTGCCTGCTTACACCAACAGATAGGACTTCCATTTACTGTGGACGCACTAACACATTACAGTGTGGTTGCCTATGTACTTTTTCTCCAGTGCTCTTTAGAAACAAGGTATATACCTTGTTTTACCCAGTAAATGCATCATTAAAAAAGCAATAAGTAAATGGAATTATTGAACAATGCATTTTACTTTTTCAGCTTAGTTATTTGCATGATTTATTTTTACTTATGATTCATATTTATTAGGATTTATTCTTTCAGTGAGCTTTGCTTCCTCTGGCAAGCAGTTCGTATATATATGCCAATACTTAAATATTTAGAGAAGTAAATGTAGATATCCCAGCAGACAAATTCACATGCATCCTTTAAAGAATAGTCCCCGACCTCTTTGGCACCAGGGACTGGTTTCATGGAAGACAGCCTTTCCACAGACAGTGGGTAGTGGGGGTGGGGGGAGGCCACAGCTCAGGCGGTGATTCGAGCAGTGGGGAGCGGCTGTAAACACAGATGAAGGTTCACTTGCTCACCCACCACTCACCTCCTGCTGTGTAGCCCGTTGCTAAGTTTCATGGAAGACAATTTTTCCGTGGGGGTGCGGGGCAGCTAGGTGAGGAGTGGCACCAGGCAGTGAGCACAGCTGGGTTTCTAGCAGGCCATGGACCTTACCAGGTGGGGTTGGGGACCGCAGCCTCTAACAAATGGGCTTATCATTTTGATTCACTAGGAAATGCTGTTGATTTTGATGAAATCCAAGTTAGCAGTTTGTGACTTTCTTATCGTGGCCATTGTTGAGTCACTTGTTTGAAATATGACTCCTTGAAAAGATAGAATATTTTAAAGAGTGAATTCATGCAACATAAATTGTGAATTCCTTTAGCCAACCTCCTCTCTTTAGAAATAGTACTCATACATATTTTATACATAAATTGACAAAGATGACAGAGACCTCATCTTCCCTGTAGCAGTTTGAACCAGACTGATTGAGGATTTATTGCTTAATTATACTTGTCAGCCTGACATAAAAGTCATTAGTTCTGGAAAAACATGTTTGTCATACCAAGATTATCTCTAATTAATATAGTCAATATCTAGCACATATTTACAGCCAGGCAGAATAGTAATCTCCAAAGTGCGTGTTACGGAATGCAAAGAACTGATGGGAAGCACTTCTGGGTGATGAAGCAGGGCTCTAAGTGCAGGTTGCTATTTGAAGAGAGAAAATGCCATGTTATATTAAATACATCATTCCCTCTTCTCTGAATACAGTGAAATCAGGGCTGCAGACATTGACTCCCTTTGTTGATGAATGATAAAGGCAATAACCGAAGAAGCAGAGAGGTTATGTAATTTGGTTACAGTTGGTGAGTATCTGAACTCAGATTCAAACCTGGCCCAGGTTTGCTCTACATCAAAACCCTCTAGCCAAGTTGATCTCTGCGGTATCCACATGTGGTCTTATTCTCTCTTCCGAAAGCACCTGTGAAGTTGGAGCTCAGCAGAATAAACCGGGTGGTCATACTGAAAGAGCCAGTTTGGCATGAGTGTTTTCTTCTGCCCCATATTCAAGCATGTGCTGGATTATCAGTGGATACTGGGGTGGGTGATGCAGTTAGTACCAGGTGCCTCACGGGGTAATCAGCGCATGCCCACACAGGCTTGATACCCGTGGCACAGCGTGCACAGTGCTCCTGAAAGTAGAGACGTTCCACTGTTACTTCCAGGCCGCTACACGGTCACAGCACACTCATTCATTTGCTCCTAAATGTGCACATTTCTGCCAGAAACATAAATACTATATTAGAAGTTGTTTTTGAACAACAAAGATTTGACTCATTGGCCCCATTCAGACCTACCCCAAAACAGTTTCATTATTATGTTTTCCCATACCGATTAAAATGTTGCTACAGCAATACACCCTGTGGTGGAATGCTTGTAGTTAACAACCAGAACCACCATGAGAGGCCAGTGTGGTTATTTTTCCAATTTCATTAGGTCCTTTCTGCAGCAATCATATTGTATAGTTATTTACTTACATTGTATAATGGACTGAAATATTAAATTACAAATTAGAATTAACAGTTAAAGTGGCTGAAAATAAACTTGCCTAGAACGTGCAGAATCATTGGCAGGGAAGTGCTGTGTGTGACCAGTCATTTAGAGGGCTATTGAGAACACAAGCTTAGATTATGTTTCCTGATGGAACCCGAAAGACAGAGGGGTCACCAGCTCCCTGAGTAGAGTGCTCAGTTTCCTTTGCATTGCGCGATCAGGTGGGCCGTCAGAGAACCTCTGACTTCTTCCTGGAGAGCAGATGGTATGAATAAGGGCAGAATGAGGAGAGACATGCTTAGGCCAGAGCACATCCAGCCCCAAGGCTCTTTCTTCCCAGGTGTTTTGCTGGGACCTGAAGGACAGGTGCAACGAACAGCATCAGAGACTAGCACCACATTGGGATAGGTGGCGCAGGGCTCTTCGGAGCAATTCAGAGAGAACTTGGTTTGCGTTAGCATGTAAGCCACACCAGGTCTCTGGCCCTCTATTTTTGAGAGGCAGAAACAACACTAATTATATCTACACACAGAGGAGACTATGCAGGGTGTGCTCTTTCCAGAAACACGTTCATTTAATTTAGTCAGATTACTGTGTGACCCAGGAACAGTAACCGTGGTTCTATAATAATCGACATTCAGGACGTCTAGACGAGGGATTATTAAACTCTTGAGTCATTTGGTTCTAAGAAAAACATAGTAATAGAAAAATTAGGTGTAGTTTTGAAGAAAAAGAGTTTCATTTTATTTGAAACTTAGATGCATGTGCGCACACGCACACACTATGTTCCCTTAAATGAGGTAGGCTCTAGGAAGGCGTACCCCTTTGGAATACATAACACGTAGTTTGCCAAAGTTTGGCTTCACAGTTTCTGACATAAACGGTTATTTTCTTCTCCTGCCTTCCTAGTATCCCCTCTACTCCTGCTCCAAATGTGTAAGGACTAAAAAATGTCAGTGTGGCACACTTGGTGGCTTTTGCCTTCTCTGACAGTTTTTTGAATGACTTAGATTCTTTTTATATATTAATCTTTAAATATTAATCTTAAATATTAATGTAAAATTTTCTTCACTTCTCAGTCTCGTAACAACTGGAGATTGTCACAATAAAAATACATATTTGCACTAACCACAGCCTCTTAACATATATTCAGGAGCACACGAAACTTCCATTAGAAACATAGTCCCTGCTCTTTGTAAATACACTATGCTGCCTGCCATTGTAGACACACCTATCACATGCCCTTGGGTGCAGACAGGCTAATCACACAATTAACCATAATGTCTTAGGTGATGAGTCACATAAGATACAGAAAATGCCCTGGCACCAAGTAAGGCCTTGAAAACTGATTGTTGTGTAACAAACTACTCCAAAATGCAGTGACTTGACAAAAACCATTCTATTCTGTTCATTATTTTGTGGGTCAGAAATTTGGGAAGGGCTCAGCTGGATGATTCATCTCTGATCCACATCTGATGCAGCTGGGGCTGGGGGATCCATTCCCAAGGGGGCTTCTTCCCTCACATGTCTGTGTCTTGGTGCTCCCAGGCCCCCCCTCCTCCTATGGCATTTCATTCTCCCGGTGGCTTGGGCTTCTTGTAGCATCTGGTGGCATCTGCATAGCCAGGCTTCTTACCTGCAGCTGGGAACTCCGAGAGTGGCAGGTGGAAGCGCAAGACTTCCCCTGACCCAGCCTCGGAAGCCCCTTGCATCCCTCCCGCTGCATGCTGTTGGGCAAGCCAGCCCAGACTCCAGGGGAGATGAATCAGACTGCCGCCAGTCATCTCCAGAGCGGAGAGTTATGGGCTGTAAAGGAGCTGATTATAACATTCCTTTGGGGAATAAATCAGTTGTGTAGGTACTGGTTGCCCAATAACTACTTCGTATCTGAGGAGAAAAGGTGGAATGTTACACATCATTCGCTCTGCTTTTTATTTGATTTTTGCCTTACTGCAGTGAAATCATGAGCCTGGCTTTGACTCCCTGTTAGATTAATTATGATGGTAGTAATGTTAATTGCATGTGGACAGCAGTGGCAAGAGAGGGCTCAGAGGTGAGGCAGAGCTTTTAAGCGTGAGTGACGGGGAATATGGTTGTGCTGTTGACTGAAATAGGAAACCCAGAAGGAAAAAAATGTTTGGGCCAAACAGGATAATGATGCTTTACACTGCAGGTAACAAAATACCCAACCAGAAGCAGCCTAAAACCCTCATTTTTCTTCCAGAAGTCTGGGGACAGGCAGTTCCAGGTTTGATTTGGCATCTCAAAGACTTCAGGACTTTTGGTCAACCTCCCTGAGAGTGTTTAGACCTCCGTCTCATGTTGCAGGATGTCCACCTCCGCTGCAAACGTCCATTATTGTTTTAATGATGGAGAAGGAAGGAGCCCCTCCTGGTGCTCTCATCTCCAGGAGGTCCATGCCGGGTTTCTCCTAAGTCCCCTTGGTCAGGGCTGTGTCACATTTCCATGTGTTAGCCTCAGAGGAGACTGGGAGAGTGAGAGTTGGCATTGTCAGGCTTTCTCACGGGAAGCCAGCTCAGCTAGCAGGGAGAAGGGCATTCGGTAGGAAACCGATGTGTCTTCCACAATGGTGAATTCCATTTTCTCTCCCCACACAGTTGACAGAGTCTCACTTAGCAGCCTTATAGAGCTTGAATTAAATGCACTAAATCATAATGAATTAGTATTTTCTAAAAACCCGTTAGTTTCTCTGTGGGCTCTTTCCCCTTTACTTTGTGGTTGAGAGCTACCACCACTTCTGAACATATAAAAGATTTAATTATTTCCCTTTATACTTTAAAATTTGAATGTAAGCTCTGTGGCTGCCATGAAGACCTGCATCCCCATTATGTATCTGCCAAAATTACCTCCTTGTATCGTTACATGTCATATATCCCTGTAAGTGTTTTTACGCATGTACATACGGGTTTGTAAGAGGAAGAAAATTCTGTGGACGTGTGAGCCATGTTTGCTTTAGAATCTGGAGACTCAGAGAACCCCCTGGTTAATTTGTAGCTGTAAATTGAACCAGGGCAACCGGTTGTAACTGCTCTGGTCCCTGAATGACAAAGGCAGGCTGAGCTGAGCCTGTCCTATGAGTAGTGTAGAACTAAGAAAATAACATATCCTCAGCTAAGAAGAAAATGTCTTGGCTCAGACCTGGTCTGGATGTCTGGGATTGCAAAGTAATGCTTAATTTCTTAAATTGGATAAAATTGGAATCCTTTAATCTGTGTATCTGTAATTCCCTAATTGTGTATTTTTAACCCAATAAAATTCATACTGGTAATATTAGCATTTATAGATGCAAAACATTTGAGCTGAGAGCGTCACTCCTTTGCTATTGAGAAGTAGGGAAAGTGAGAGGAAAACCTGAGGAAAGAAGCTCTGAATCTCATCTTGTGTCAGTAGCAGTTCATTTATTCATTTGTTCGTTCATCCGTTTGACATTCAGCAATTGCTGCCGTTCCCTTGGTGCTGGGGTTGGGAATCGGACCTGTCTTGAGGTGTGGGCAGTGTTACGAGAGTGGAGTCAGCGACCCACCTTCTCGTCACAGCCCCACAGTAGAAAAGTGGACATAGGACATGAGCATTGTCCACCCGACCAGCTGCAGGGCCGGTTTTCTTTGCAGTGTTAGAGAGCTCAGTTTCTGGATTTGTGTTGGTGCTTTAGTGTTTTAAGATCACAACATTATGTTAAGGTAATTGTTTTGAACCAAAAATTATAGTGCGTGCCAAGAGAAGGCCTCACCTACTCCCCTTTCTGATATTTCAGAAACAGATTTCAAAACAGCATGGCGCCTTGGGGAAATTTTTATTTCCAGAATACCTAAAATGACTGACTACAGATATTGACTTTGTAATTTTCTAGAAGCTGTATTTCTAGAAGTCATGTTTTAAATGTTAAAAAATATTGTCGGAAAATCGATTGTTCTAACCAAAAACAAAAACCAAAAAAGCTTAATGCCTTATGTACTTACAGACTTCTCTGTAAGACCAGACCCAAGAAAAAAGCAAAAATTGATCTTAAGCTTAAAGTTTCCTCTTAACTCCTCCCAACCGCTTGAATCTGACCCTACCCTAGACTTTAACAGGCAAACAAGATCATGTGAGCCCTAACTCACGGAACTGAAAGAAGTCCACATCTCTCCATTTATTTCTGAAGATCCCAGTTGGGTTCTGACTGCCACCTTTTTGCTCCAAATCCCACTTAAGTCACAGGCTTTTCAGGCCAGCTCTTCACCATGCTTCTGCTTCCCGTGGGTGCAGCCTGTTTAGATCCCGGCCATCAACACTCAGGGTCCTTGTGTGGGCAGGACTCCTCTCCTGGCTGAGTGTTACCGGAGGGAAACCCCTGCCAGAACCGGAAGTGACTTCCAGGTGGACCTCACACTCATTCTGAAGTTCCTCAGCCAGCCCTGCCGCCCAACGTGCCTTATCCACTGCTGCGGAGCCGTTCACCGCCTCCTGGGGACTTGACTCTCCCGCACGGTCTCCTTTCCCACTTCCCCAGCTTCCCCAAATCCAGAGGCCTCCAATTCCTAGCCCGCAGCCAGGACTTTCTTAAAAAGATGCAGAAAAGACATTTTCCTAACCCAAGCGCATTCACCTTTCCTAAGCCTAGCCATTCACCTTCAGCAACGTAAAAAAGCGGCAGAAGTTTGAAATTATAACTTTTCTTTAAATGGGCTCCACATTCCAGGCCCCAGAGCACCAGTGCTTCCTTTCCAGTCTGGGCTTTGGGCTTGGGCAAGGCTTCCCCTTGCTGTGGGCAGTTTCCAGGTATTGTGACGCTGTCCCTATAAATATCCTTTTTCATGTGTTACGTAGGCTCATATGAATAGTTTCGGTCACAGAGTATTTTTAGAATTGAACGCCATAGAAGGATTGTGTCCAGGGACAACATAGGGCCCATAAAATGGCCGTTTCTGGTGCTTCCCAAAGTGGCACAGAAGTGCCTCCGGGGCACCCTGCGCAGGGCCGTGCCAGGCACACCTCAGGGTGAGCACAGCGAGTCTTCCTAAGGCACTGACTTCCCAGTACATCCGAAAGAAATGTTTAAATATTAAGCTAGCAGGCTTGTTGTGGAGTAGAAAACAAAATTTATAATTTAAGGTAAGATGTTTTAACCATGAGAAACTTCATTTGAGGGCTACTCCCCCAGACATCTCTTCCAGTTCAGGCAACTTTGGTGGAAGTTTAAGAAACACCATACTTAAGAAAGTACCGCCATGCAAAAACATACAACTTTTTAAAAGGTTTTCTGTCATGGCACTTGTTGACGCCTTGTTTTGCAGATAACTGACAAACTACAGTCATTCTTATTTTATGTAATATGTGTATGCCAAGAAAGTTGTGTTTGAGTATTTGTTAATTGAATCCATTTAAAATGCAATGGGCACTTTTTAAGGAACCTTGAAATAAATTATTTTATAAATAATCACTTCCCAATTATTAATTTTGTAAAAGTACATTTTTTGCTGACTATAAACATCCACTTATTTTTTCAAATTGAATTTGTCCTAGCTTTATTGAGGCATAATTGACAAATAAAAATTATATATATTGAAGGTGTACAACATGATGATTTGATACACATACACATTGTGAAATGATTGCCAAAGTTAATTAATACATGAATCACATCCTCTTAAATTGGAAGGTTCTTTGTAAATTTGGGAGAAAATGTCACTACCGTTGAATTTACTGACTCAGACCAATGAAAATTTAGGATTGTATTTGTTAATGGTGCTTAGTAATTTAAGAAGTATTTTTTAGATTTCTGACCATATTAAAGATCTGTGTTATTTCTAATACTTGTATTATCTTAATGACGTGAGTAGAATAAAACATTAGTTCCATCATGAAGTTCCTCGGGGCAGATTATTAAATAAGCATGAGATTAACCAGGCTAACTTCAAAGTTGATTTTGGAATGTTGTATTCTTTATTGCTCCAAGCAATTATATTAGTCAAATATAAATGTTCAGTACATTTTCATTAACATGCTATGTATGGCCATCTATTTCTGAATGCTTTCTTGGTCTTCATACAGTGTTGTCATTCAACAAATGCTTAATAGAAAGGCTTATTAAAGTTTTATTTATTATACCTAATGTAAAAGAGTAAAAATGAAGATAAATTAGGTTAAAGTAGAATGGATAAAATGTAATCAAAATGATTTAGAGTCTAGTTTATATCCATTTTTCTGTTAATTTAGAAATATTAAAAATATATGACCACAATTTAAGATGTGTTCAAATATATCATTATGGACAAAATAAAAGCAATATCTTTCTTACTATTTCTAGATTATTTGAAAAAGAATATTAGCTTTTTCCATTCTAAAAACAGAAAGAAAAAACAAAGTTAGCTACCTTATTTATTAATTCAATAAATATGTGGGTTAAGCAACTGCTTATACAAGATTTAATGAGATACAGAACAGATACAGGATGGTATTTATTATATAGAAATCTTTATAGAAATTGATAGTGTTTTAATGATTCTTTAACCATGCTCATAATCTCTATTCCCTAGGGAAAATAATAATAAGATAACAAAATGTTATTGACTTATGTTGTCTGAAATAAATTTTAAAATTTTGTATCACTGTATTAGTCTAAAAATGCTATTTGAGTTTAGGTAATATGGAGAAAGTATATGTTTTTCCTGAGAGTGTGATTAAATCAAGTCTTGCAAACTAGTAGATTGACTTTGGTTTGATTTAAATAAAATATTGTTCACATTAAGATAGGCAATTTAATGAAACCAGAATTGTGATCATTGGCTCCTCTGTGATCAGGGGACAGAGCACAGGGACAGGAGCTGGCTGTTTGGGAAATGTTGGCTTGTGTAGGGTTTTGCTGGTAGAGCAATGGCTCTTAACTACAAACAGGATTATGGCAAGTTTTTAAAATGTAATTTTAATGAGTTTTTATATTTTTTTAAATTTCATTATTAGGCTATCAGCTGCAAAGGTCAACACAGTATATCCTACACTTTGTCCAGGAATCAGACTGTGGTGGTTGAGTACACACACGATAAAGACACGGATATGTTTCAGGTAACATCTTTTCTTTTTTTGATAGAAATTTTAGCACATCTTCCCCTCAATTCTGTGTTTTGGTATGTAATCAGAACTTCCAGCACAGTAGTATTTTGTGATGTCCGGGGGAAAGAGGTAAAGATAATATAAAAGTTATTCCTATTTGATTTTTGAAAGATTAAGAAAAAACTTAATTCTTAGATTGTAGAAAGAAATTGTAAAAGCTATGTTCTCAGATCTCAATGCAATAAAAATAGACATTAATAGCAAGAATAAAATATTTGAAAGCCAACCACTTTTAAAAGCCCACATGATCAGACTGCTTCCTAAACTAACAATTGAATCACAGAGGACATCAAAAAAACTACATTTCTAAGTCTTTTCTGAAATTACTGTGGGAATACTATATAGCAAAACTCATGAGCTGTGGCCAACATCTTACTCAGAAGAAAATGCCTTCAGTGCTTTCATTTTAGGAAGGAAGGAGGGAGGGAAGATAAAGGAAGGGGAAGGAAGGAAAATCAAGGGACTCTAAGCATTTATCTCAAAAAGTTCTTTTTAAAAAAAAAATGACAGTAATTAAGAAGTACAGGAAGGGTTCAGGAATAGTTTTAGTGGTATATAATAGAAAGGAGAAGGAAAGAAATAATTTAAAAATTCATCAGTTAATTTAAAAAAAAGAGAATAAATATATTTGGTACTTAAAACAGAAAATTAAAATTTAGGCTAGTAACAAAAAAAGCAAACATAAGTTGGAAACAGTGAGACACTTTTGCATTTCCATATAGACAGTTACATTATTACATAAATTATATTGAAGCAAATGTCAAAAAATATTATAGATACTAATGTCATACTCTATGCCAAAATAAATTATAGAGATTAAACATTTAAATGTAAAAGTGAAGGAATAAAAAAGTCCTAGGACAAAATTTATGTGAATTCATATTCTTCAAGTGGGGAAGGATTAATAACAAATGAAGAAATAGATTTTACTTTACGTATCTTAGCCTCTTTCTAAATGTCAAAAAAAAATTAAAAGATAAAGGAGGCACAATTTAGGCAACAAATCAAATAGACAAAGGATTGGTACCTGTAATATATTAATCACTTTTCCCATATTTAAAAAACCAACAAAGAACAAAATACATAATTCTCAAAGGAATATAAATGGCCAGTAAATATATAAAAATGATTTTTAAATACCAAACAAATAATAAAATACTCATTATTACCTATTAATTGGAAAATATTAAATAATATAGCACTGTAAAACATTGTATGGAATTGGTACTCCTGGTGGGACTGGGAATTGGTACAGCATTTCTACAGGGCAGCATTGTGGTGTCACCAAGAATTTAAACAGACCCACTGACCCAGTAATTCTACCTTTAACAATTTTTGCACATAAATAATTAAGGAATATGAAGAAAGATTTAACCAGAGAGATGTTCATTACAGTGTTGTATATACTAATAAAAAACTAGAAATAAATCTACACTTCCAGCAGTAAATAAAAATGGTTACAGTATGGTACATTTAAGTGCAAAACACCGTGTAGCCATTTCATGATTATTAAATGAAAAATGCAATAAAATAAGTGAAAAAAGGCATATGCCCACTCCATGCTGTATTTTTTATATGCACACACAAACATATGTGAAAGAGAGATGGAACTGAAAAGAAATGCCCCAGCTCTTTCACTCTGTGTTCTATAACATCATGATGTACATGCCTAACCTGGACCATCTACATCAGTACTTTTGATGAAGAAAGAAGGAAAATTTTATATTTTTTAAAAATATCAATAGTAATCATGAACTTCACCTCAGACTGATAAGAAGAATCAACCTGAAGCAAACTTTTCTTCTTCCTCTAAACTTTCTCTTAAAACTTGGAAGAAATATCTATTTTTCTTTGTGTTCATCAAATTAAAAATTAATAGTGAAAATAATATAAAGTAGCCATCTGGGAAAAAAAAGCTTATCAGCATCTCATACCATAAAATTTCAACTAGGTTGAAGATATAAAAATTTTTTTTTTAAATTAAGTAAAAGTATTAGAAGAAAACGGAGAAATTATCCTATAACTTAAAGTAAGGAAGAACTTTTTAACTATGAAACAAAACTCACAAATCATATAAGAAATGATTGATACCTTTTGTTTTTTTTAGAAAGTTAAATTTTTGTGTGGCCAAAATATAATAAAGTAAAAATAAAAGACAAATAACAAATAGGGAAAATATTGGCAATTCTTATCACAAAGGGTTAATATTCCAAATATAATAAGGTGCTCATAGAAATCACTAAGAAAAAGACATACAGTTAAATAGATGAATGGGCATGGGATTTGACAGGTCATCAAAAAGAAAAATAAGTCGCTCTTAAACATAAGAAAATATGCTCAACCTCACTGAGGAAAAGAGAAATATAAATTAAAATCACATAGAGATACTACTTTTCACTTATCAGACTGCCAGAAATCCAAAAGGTTTTGTTGAAGTTGTGGGTAAAACAGACACTCTCCTACATCCTATAAATTGGTATAATCTTCGCCAGGGAGTGATTTAGAAACACCTCTGAAAAATACAAAATGTGTGCATGGTTTGACTCAGCTCTTCTCTTTATAAAGCTCTTCCCTTTCTAGAGACTGACCCCAGAGATATCTTTATGTACATTTAAAATGTTGTTTGTACAAAGTATTACTTAAAGCATTGCTTAATAGGAAAAGATTGGAAGCGACCTAAATGTCCTTTAGAAGGGGACCAGTTCAGTAAAGTTGGGTACAGCTATTCAGTGGGTCTGCCAGTTTATTTATAATTAAATAAATTATTTAACAATAAATAAATATTTTATTGTTATTTGTATTATATTGTTATTTTTATTTATTATTTTTATTAATAGTAAGTAAATAATTTATTATTAAATTGAGTAATATTGTTAGTATTATATTCAGTTAAGGTTAATGCTAAATATTAACAAATTAAATAATGTTAAATATAGTAAATATGGAATATTACATTAATCATTAAATGTTAAATTAGTATTGTTAAGTGTTTAAATAATGCTTAGATGCATTAAAAATCTCCAAAAGGATAAACAAGGCATTAATGAAGCAGTTGGCTTTGTAGGGAAGAGGACTGGGCAGGTCATATTACAGGGAGATGTTTTATACTTTTTGATTTTGGAACCATGTGAATGTATTAGCTATTTAAAAAAACTAAACAGACAGATAAATGAAAGCCAGACAGAGTCATAGTCACAGATATAAAAACAGTTATTTAAGCACCAGTTTGAACTGAAGAGTAAGATTTATCATACTTGTGCAAATTTTTTTTTTTTTTGCAAGACAGAGAGCCTAGCAACTCAGACATTGAAGTCTTTTTTCAAAATTTTTTTAGTTTAATAGATTTAAGATGAATTCCATTACATGTGTATATCATATAGTGGTGGAGTCTGGGCTTTTGGTGTACCCATCACCGGAGTAGTATACATTGTAATGGGCAAAGTCTTAACAGTGATTCAGCTCTCCATGCCATTCCATTATGTAATCTTCTAAATGTCTTTTCTTCTTATTCTACCAAACAAAATCTCTTCCTAAATGAGTATATGCATATACTTACCTTGGTATTTTTATGGAACCTCATAATGATTTTTTAATACTTAACAAAATTATACATTTTCAATTTATAAGATTTTTTTCACTACTTATAGCAGTAAAGATTGCTAAGATTTTTTTTTACCAGTAATAGTACAGATTTATAAGACTTTTTGCATAGACAGAGAAGATTCTTAATACTAAAAAAGTGAATAAAGAATATTTCACAGTTGTCACTGATACTTTTTAACCACTTAAAATCAACAACTTACTGTGATGACATGTGTAATAGATAAGTCAAGCACTGTTAAAGTGTGAGACATTGAATTCCTTTCAGGAGACTCTTGTTTCTTAGTCATTTTTCAAAGTTTCCTGTAGTGTTCTTTAATGACATGTTGTGACATAGTGTTCTCTTCACTGTTGTGCAATCACACTTTACTCAAATTGTTCACTTTCTTTTTTCTCATCTCTGCAAAATGAATTGAAGATTTAGTTGAACTTTTTCAGCTTCCTATTATTAACTTCTAAGTGCTCTATGCGTATTCTCTATTTTGTCACGAAGAATATCAAAACACTGAAGAATTAATGAAGTTCATAATTTTTTAAACTGCAAATTCATAGCAGCGAAGAATACAATGACTGAGCACAGTTTGGAGCTATTGCTTTGATTCATGCTAAAGCACCAACAGTTTTACCCACCACTGCTTTAGCCCATCCGTGCAAAGATCAATGCGATGGAAAAGGCAATTGGCATCTTTGTATTACTATGAAAGCAATTCTGCCTGGTGGACCTGAACCCCTTGACAGGGTCTCAGGGACCCTCAGGGGTTCGTGGACCACATTCTGAGAAATACTGATACATACCAACCTCTTAGTTTCATAGCTGAGAAATCTGGGCCTTTGAAAAGAAAAGTAACTTAAACTAAGGTCAGAAAAGGTATTGGCTGCAGAACTAAGATTTAGGATTCATGAGTTCTTCATTCTCTACACAGTACCAACTCAGACCTCTTTAAATAAAGCATGGTAAGCTAAACAAGAATTTATATATTTCTTAAGAAAACATACCACATTTTTCATTTTACTAAAGTAACCCAATGCTATTCACAGACTAACTGGACATATTGAGAGATTAATGTCAGACCATTTTAAGCAGAAAATTAAACAACTTTCGGAAGGCCTTGAAAAGCCCAGCTTGTTTTAAATTTTTCCTCTTTTTAACAGGTTTATATGTCCAAAGCCTACCACTGAAAAAATCACTGAGCAGAGAACACTACAACATTCACATTTCTCAAGTGTGGACCTCAATGTGAAGGGCTGTTCATTTTAGCCATTCCCATTAAAATGACTTTTAGCTTGAGTATTTAAAAGTAGAACATCAGAATGGACCAAAAAAAGGCCTTGTTAGACCTGAATTTAAGGGATCAGTTAGGTGTGGTAGAAGTCTGAGTTAGTATAATCAGAATACGATTTTGTTAATTATTTTCTGGAGTAGAGGTAAATATTGAAAGGAAAAAGAGAAGAGTCTAACAAGACAGTAAAACATAAAGGAGAAAGTAGTTGATGGAAGGGAACAGAGGAAGTGACAACATGTCTTATGAAGTCCACCAAATGAAGTAGAGCGTGGCAAGTGCATTTTGACCACAGGGGCTGGCAGACTGGGCTGGGTCTGCAGCCATGTTCAGCGGTCCTTCCTCCCTCTGATTTCTCAATTTAACAGGCTTTGAACCTGGATGCTATAATGCCTGACATTTTGAGTTTTTGTTTGTTTGGTTTTTAATTGAGTTGGTTTACTGTAGTTTTAGATGGTAACATGATTAACATCTATATAGTTAAGAGAAAAATGTTAAAGAATACATTTTCCAATAGCTTTTTCTTAAAATATTGTACTTGTGCATACACATCTGTGTGCATGTGTGTGTATGTCATAGGGTTCAAGCTCCTTGTCACAGTCCTACGGTCACTGTTTTAACTTCTTGACCATCTTCTGTGTCAGAACTCATTTGGTTATGGGGATAGATAGCTAGGGCTCCCCTGTCATGGAGCCTGTATTCTAGAGGAGGCAAACAGATGACAAGTAAACAAGCATTCCAGGCAAAGGAAACAGTGAGTGCAAAGGCCCCTTGGCAAGAGTGCAGTGATGGAGGAGGGAGGGAGTGAAATGAGATAAACTTGGAGAGATGGGTAGAGGCTGGGACAGGTAGGTCCGTCTGGCCAAGTACGGAGCTTGGGATTTATTCTAGGAGTTGGGGAAGCTGTTGGTGGATTTTAAGCAGGGAGGAGGTATAGTCTGATTTACATTTTTATAAGATTTATCTAACCTACTGTGTGGAGAAGAATCTAGGAGCCAAGTAGTTAATATAAAAACAGGGAGACCAGTTTGGAGACTAAGGTAATGGAATCTAAGTAAGAGATGATGGTAACTGGAACTAAGATGGGAAAAGTGGAAGGATGGAGGCTGTGTGTGCATGTACAGTAGAGAGGATTTGCAGAGGGCTAATGGGGCCATGGAGGAAAGTGAAGAATCAAGGATAATTCTTGGGTTTTGATTTTTAGCTTGAGCAAATTGGATGCCAGTCAGTCACTGATAGGGAAACCTAGAGGTCGAAGGGAGAATCCAAGTTCTGTTTGGAACATGTTACATTTGAGATACTTACTGAACATGCAGGTAATGATTGAGTATGCTAGTCTAAAGCTCAGGGGAGAGATCAAGGCTTTTTGGCTAGTAAGTGGGATTTGATGATGTTGTCTAGGAGGAGAACAGAAAGAGTAGGGAAGGGAGCTATTTACCAGCTAGCCTGGAAGTGTTTCATTATTTTAATACCAGATACTGATGTACCAGGCTCATTATAAGCCCTGGATTTAGCAACATATTGATTGTTAGAACCTTAGCGTGAGTGGTTTCAGTAGAGTTGTGGGAAAGGAAGCCCAGTTGGAGTGGGTTGAGAAGGGAAGTTAAAGAGATGGTTAAGGAAATGGAGGAAGTAACTAGTGACAAGTTTTCCAAGAAGTCCTGCTGTTAAGTGAATCAGAGAAATGGAGCTAGAGTTTGAGGGTTGCTTGCAGACAAAGGAAAGCATTTTTAAAGAGGGGAGACTAGTTCAGAGCAGGGCCACTCAAACTGTGCTCTGCCAAGCGGCGAAGCATTTGTTAACATGCAGAATGAGATGAGTACCAATATTGAGAGGAAGCATTTGGTAACTGTTACAGCAACTTGGTATTGCTGAAACATCCAAGCCAGATGATCATTTTTCTGTTAATTATTTTTATTGTATTTTTAAAGGTATCAGTAACAGGTTGAAATTTTAAAAATAAAAGAAAACAAAAACAAAAACAAAAAAATGGTTCTTAGAGTTTAATAAGCTCCAGAATGGATTTGAGAGCTGATGGCATGATCCAGTGGAAAGGGAAAAATTGATTCAGGAGAGAAAGGGGAATAATATTAGGAGCAAAATCCTTGGCAAGAGAGAATATTGAGATAACAAGCATTAGTGGAGAGATTGCTCTTGAACAGGAACAACAATATTTCATTCTTATTACAGGAGGGAAGTCAGAAAATAAAGGTGCAGATGCAGGAAGATGGGTAGAGAGAGATTGGTGGGGAAGATGAGGGAGGCCCCTCCCGGTGCTTCAGTATCATCTTATGTGTCCTAGCTTCAACTGATATCTAGGCAAACCCAGACTTTTCTTACATATGTAAAATTTTAAGTACTGAATGGAGTAAAATTCTCACTATAGCAACTATATGAATAGCCACTATATCAGCACTCTGTGAATATCAGATGAAATTCAGAAGCATCTTGGCTGATGTACTATATGAATATCAGATGAAATTCAGAAACATCTTGGCTTGTCTACATGACTGCCTTTCAAATAATGTAGAGTTGATCCAATAGTCAAAAAAAAAAATACAGACTGCAAGTTTTCCGCATTGAGTGATTTTTCAGTAGGAAAGTAACTTAGATTTTTTTTCCTGGCAAAAGCAACATGAAGCTTATGTCCCAAAGTATAAAATTTTACTGGGACTCTTCTAGATTTAAATGGATGTGAACTGATAAACAAATCTTATATGACCAGTCAGATAAGTGTCATGACTTAAAATCATGGATCCTAGCATTGTGTTCCACTTAGAATAAAATTTCTTGTTTTACAATCGATTTCAGTTAATTCATCAAGACATTAATTTGATACATTTGGTTGAAGCCAGAATGTGGTTATTCTAGAAGAGAGTAATTTCTGTAAACAAGAAGGAACAGTTGTGGGACATTTTAGAAGACGGTGGTTTTAGCTTTGAGCTTATAACAGAGTTTGAAAAGTCTTTTCCCTCTTCTATGGAGGCTGACAGAGATAAAGACAGAGACTGTGTCATTGTGAAGGCCCCAGATTTTGTGAGGTGACCAGGGAATTTTAGAATTTTTACATTTCACTCCTAAACTTCGTTGGAATGGAGGTTCAGGATGAGCTTGTTCCCGAGTATGGAGTAGGCTTTATTTTCCTTATACTTTTCTGAATATTTGTTAAATATTCTGCAGTAAGTATTTGTTATTTTTCTAATTTTCTTTAAAAAAAAAATCTTTGTAAAAAGTTTAGAGCAGTCTGAATCAATAGAGCTTCTGAGTTACACACCCAGTTTTTTTGTTTTGTTTTGTTTTGTTTGAGACAGAGTCTTACTCTGTTGTCCCAGCTAGAGTGCCATGGCGTCAGCCTAGCTTACAGCAACCTCAAACTCCTGGGCTCAAGCAGTCCTTCTGCCTCAGCCTCCCGAGTAGCTGGGACTTACAGGCATGCACCACCATGCCTGACTAATTTTTTCTATATATTTGTAGTTGTCCTATTAATTTCTTTCTATTTTTAGTAGAGACGGGGTCTCGCTCTTGCTCAGGCTGGTCTCTAACTCCTGAACTCAAACAATCGGCCCGCCTCGGCCTCCCAGAGTGCTAGGATTACAGGTGTGAGCTACAGTTTTTAAATAAATCCAGCAGAGGGAAGATTTTGCAACTTTAAAAAGATGAATTGTATGATACGACTTTGTAATACTATAATTTAGATTTTATGTTACATTTTTTAAACAAGTTATATGTTTTCTAAACCTGAAATGCATGCATTAAAGCAGTATGCATCTGTTTAAGTTGATGAATTTCAGTGAAACTAATGGTTTAGTTTATTCCAGGCACATTTCATTAGGACAAGAAATTAAGGGTTGCAAAAAACAAGGAGAAATATATGTCTATTTTCTGTTGGTTTTATAGAGATAGTCTATGCATGAGAACGTATATGTGAGATTTATAAAAAAAATTTAATAATTGTTCCAGGAAGCAAGCAGAGCTAAGTGATACAAGATTTTTCTTTTCACTTTATTCACTTGGATAAAAAAATGTATTACATTGCCTATAGAATTTTGAGATCAAAATAAAAGTGCCTTGGAAATTAACTTTTGGGGACCTTATATGTATACATCTCAAGGCTCTCTTCATTCCTTTCATTTGCAGCTTCAGAATCAAAGTTGCTATCAGTAAGAGAGAACATTAATATCATATTTAGCGAGAAAGTATTCATTTACATATAAATGATTTTAACTTAAGTCTCTTTGGCAAATAAAACATTTATCACTGTTTTCCAGTTAGAGATTTCATAGAATAGCATTACATAAATGTTTTAATATTCCATCTTGAAGATTTCCTTATTCATAAACTAATACTTTTCCTAGTTCACAAGAGAGAGCAATATCAGATTTATCGAAGAGGAAAAGCTATGTTAGAACTCTAAGACCTTCCTAATGAAATATATTTTTCCTGTCAGTGTTTAAATCTTACAAAGAAAAGTAAGCCAATATAATATTATTGGCAACTTTTTAGACTTCCCCAGGAGAGTTTTTTAAAAATCCAAACCTGAAATTGCCAAGACCAGCTTTTAAAATCTTTTGTTTGACTGCATCCCAAATTTTGGGCCAACTTTGTATCATTCTCATGTACACTGAGTACTGATAATAGCCGTTTTATCTCTCTATGTGGTTTAGGGCTGTTAAGTGCTGTGAGTCACTGTTGCATTTACATAGGGAAAATCATTCTTTGGAGCTGGGCAAGAGAGTGGGAGGCAAGAATTCCTTTATTTATTTAAAATCTTGCTTTTTTCCCACCTGGAAATAGAAGAAAAAAAAAAAGAATAATTTGCTGTGAAAGTAATATTTCTTCCTGGATCCAAGAGATAAAAACTAGGTATGGTAGAAGATCTAATGTTTTCCTCTTAATTGAGCTTTCTCTTAATGCTTAAAATATGATGAACTAATCAATGGGCATAAAGTTTCAGTTAAACAAAATGAATAATTTTTGGAGATCTACTATACAACATTGTGCCTACAGTCAACAAGTCCTGCGTGTGTGCTCACATATTTAAGAAGGTAGATCTCATATTGTATTCTCACCACAATAAAATTATAAAGTAAATATTTTTTAAATCTGATGGTTGCCATGGTATCTCCGTTAGTTAAATAGAAAAAGGAGCACAACTGAAAACGTATCATTAAATTCTGACCCTCCGAGCAGAGATAATGAATGTTAAAGCGATCTCAAACACCCATTCGTGGGAAGAAAATATGGGAAGCTGATATTTTTCAAGTGAACCATGAGCGCATTTGATGTGTTTAGGTCGGCAGATCAACGGAAAGCCCTATCGACTTCGTCGTGACAGACACAATTTCTGGAAGTCAGAACAACGATGAAGCCCAGATCACACAAAGCACCATATCCAGGTTTGCCTGCAGGATCGTGTGTGACAGAAATGAACCTTATACAGCACGGATATTCGCAGCTGGATTTGACTCTTCCAAAAACATATTTCTTGGAGTAAGTGCTATTAATTAATAAGTTCATTGTTCTAAAAAAACATCCATTATTATGACATAGAAAATTGGAGCAAAAAAATTTACTTTGCATGTTGCCTCTAGTTAGATTTTGAGATTTTAGTTTTCAAGTAGCTAGTTTGAAAAGCTGTCATTAAAAATCTGAAAATTATTAAAGCATTACTTATTATATTTGTTTTATTAATTATAATATGTACAGTAATTACTTTGTTTAAAGTATGTGTATTAACATTGTGCATAATGTATTTATGGTAGTTAAGAGGTTTATTTCAGAGGGAAAAATGGCCAATTCTAGATCAGAAGGACTTAAAGGAAAATGTTAGTGAGTTATTTATTCATGGAAAAATGTCGTATTGAGTTTTTGCTGTGTTTGCTCCTGGCTATTACCAATATAGTATCACAAAGAAGAAAACAGATTAAAAACCCCTGCCTTTGTAGGGTTTTCTTGTAAATAAATTAAAAAGTTTTAGTGAATATCCAGTTTTAATATAGTTCTCTTTTGAATTGGGATATTCTGCAAGAAAAAAGAAAACACTCAAAATGGTCTAAAGTAATAAATAAAAAAAATATCGTCCCCCGTAATAGGAAGCGCCAAGGAAGGGCAGCTTCAGGGTTGGGTGACTCAGTGGCTCTACGACATCCAGGGCCCCGGGTTCTTCTGTCTTGCCCTCTGCCACCCGTAGGCACCAGCTTCCTCGGGAGAGGTCTTGCCGCGGGTCTGGCCACTGCATTCAGACGTCCCCTAACATTTGGCAGCTTCCAGCCGAAGAAGAGGTGGCAGAGACACTGTTTCTTCCTTGTCTCTTCTGAGAGCAAAGACACCTTTGTCTGAAGCCTCCGGAAGACATGACCCGTGTCTCATTGGCCAGAACCCAATCACATGCCCAGCCCTGAACCAGTCATCAGGGAGGGGCGGGGGGTGTGCTGTTTGTTCTCCCTAACCAGCATCTACCCCCAGGCAGGTGACTAGTCTGGGCTCCGTCACCAAGGTGGAGGTGGGGCCGTGGTGCGGGCACCGGGACTGTCTGTCCTGCCGTCAGGTCACGCTGCTCACGCTGTCCACCTTTGAGGGTGTAATCGGTGTGAAAACATAATGGCCACAACTTGTTGGCTTTGCATTTTTGAGTTTTGTACCTTTAACATGAAGTCATTTTTTTTTAATGACCGTTCTTTCTTGTGTATCCCAACAACAAGTACACGTGAAGCAGTTTTAGACTGTAGGATAGGAGCACCATACAAGTACAACTGAAGAAAGAGAACATGCTAGGTTCTGGGAGCCACACGGGGGTGTGGGGAGGGTAGCGAGAACCCCTGAGGAAGAAACGCAGGCATCAGTTTTTTAAGCTCTTGAGATGAATGTAATGTGTATCCAGTGACAAATCATTCATCTGTTTTAGCACTTCTTGTATATTGTCAGAATAATTGCATATTTTATCCCTGTGATTATTAGCTTTAGATAGAAAATGAAAATTTGTCACTTTCCTCCCCTCTGCCCCTACAATATTTTAAAGAAATTCCAGAATCCCTTCAGCTTGAAGGCCATCTTAGAATCGTTCTCTGTTCCATGTTGTGTTCTCCAGGAAAAGGCAGCAAAATGGAAAAACCCCGACGGCCACATGGATGGACTCACTACAAACGGTGTCCTGGTGATGCACCCAAGAGGGGGCTTCACCGAGGAGTCCCAGCCCGGGGTCTGGCGCGAGATCTCCGTCTGTGGGGATGTGTACACCTTGCGAGAAACCAGGTCGGCCCAGCAGAGGGGAAAGCTGGTGAGTGGGCTTCCCTCTGGAAAATGTACCAAACTACAAAAACCTGACTCGAGGACGGTCATCCCTCACCGCAGTTCATAACCTTTGTGTGGATATGAGCGCCGTGTACCATAACCTAGGGGAACAGGGATTCTACGAGCACCTGAGAGTTGGAGGGTGACGGCCTTATTTCCTTTAAGCTTGTCTGATCTTGGAAGTAAATTATCTTTGCTACTTACCACCTTAAGAGCATGATCTTTTATTATATACCTCACCACAGAATTCTACTGAAATTCACTATAAGGAGAATAAACTTATTTTTATTGTAAAACTTGGCTGAGTTGGGAAAATCCTGAGCTAAGACCAATTAGCGAAAATTATGAATTAAAGAATTTTTTACTAGACTTTCTGGAACTAAGAAATAATTAAGTTAGCTTTTTTTCCTTGAGTTCATAGCCATAAATTAATACAGAATTCTCTATATTGTCCACTGAAAAGATAGTTAAAACTTTTATTTACAATTCATATTCTGCATTGACCTGCCTTATTGGTATCTTCCTGTAAATATCACCATTTAGCATCATGTCCTAAAGCTGTTGTTTTTTAACCCTTTCTTCTGTGAAGAATAATTATAATACCTTAAATGGGAAACTTTGGGTTTCTGAGTTTGCCACAGCCATGTGGCACAGCCACTGAAAGATTCTTAGTAAACTGTCCATTCCCGTGCTTTTGATTATTGCATAGAAGCTGGAACAAGAGAACAAATGTCTTTTTCCAGAAGCTAGAAAAGAGGGAGTTCTTCACAACTCCTGTAGAAAAATGTATAGGGAATAGAGGATGCAACCTAGCACTTTCCAGAGAGAAAGAGGGTCACCGAATATTTCTAAGCAAGAAAAAGAAGACAGGGGACTGTTTCACTAACCTGGTTTGCTGTTCCCTGCTGGATGGCTTTGTTCAGGGAATTGTTACTTTTATATCTCTTTTATACTGGTATTTGGCTACGGGCACAGCCTCTGCATTGTACAGTAAAGCCTCGTCTTGGAGCAGCATGGCCGAATAAAATATGAGAAGCACTTTCTAAGAAAGGCCAAGCACATTCAATAAACTGTGGTTAAACATTTTCAAGAAATTGTAAATAGGGAAGGAAATGTGAAAACAGTTTTTCCAAATAACTGTTTCTGATCATCGGATAGTTTTACACAAAACTGACCTAGGCTGGCTGAACTGGTTATTCATCATCATAATGGCAAGGGTGCAGAGTCAGTAACTGGTTGCTGGACGCAGGCATCAGCTCACTTAATCTGCACAGCAGCCCTTCAAGGGAAGCAGAATCATCCCCATTTCATGGATGAGGACAGTGTGGCATAGAGAAGTCAAATACTGCCCATTGTCACAGAGTTAGAAGATGACAGCAGATGGGATTCAAACTCAGGTTTCCCTGATGGAGAGTCTAGAGAGTACCATCTCGTGGGGAGCCACACGGCTGTCACCTGAAATGGTTTACACCAGAGCATTTGCCTCCCCGGTGAGTGTGACGCACACAGGAATCCGTGAGAGGCTTGTTTGTCCAGGAGGGCATGTCACAGGGTGAGCTTCTTGTCCACACTGGTTATTGTTTGTGTAGTGACCCAGCTCAGACAGCTGTGTGTGCCGGAGAATTTTACAATGCTACTGAAAAGAAAGAACTCCAAAAATGGCTTGTATTGATGGGTTGTATTAAATACAGAGACTAATTTTGAAGTTAGTCCCTGTGAGTGACACTTAGATTTATGTGAAATTGTGCTGTGCTGTTCAGTAGCATACTGTTAACCTGGCCAGTAAGAAGGGTTTCCGTCAGTCTGATCTTGGGCTTGTGGGAGACTCTGAACAGATACATCCTCCTGCCATCTCCTCCTGTTAAACCTCTGGGGAACAGTTTGTCTCTGCCTGCAAGGAAAGACTACTGATTGTTTGAGCTTCTGTTTCAATTCATGGCTCTTTGGTCCTATACATGTTGCTGGTAGCATTTGATATAAATTATGTCTCTATGGAGATTAGATTCTGGGGACAGTCTCTGGCAGTACTTGTCATTTCCAGTCTAACAGAGAAATATGGGAAATAAAGTGAGCTACTGAAAGTCCCAAAATATTTGTCTGTTATAACAGTTGTAGATGCCCCTGGTTCTTACAGTGTGGAGCTAGTACCAGTGGAAGATTATGTATTAATATCGTACTCAGCATTTACTACAGATTAATACACCAGCGTGTTTTTAACAAATTACCATGGTTTTTTCATCGTTACAACAAATGATGGAACCTTAGTACTTTGTTTAATCAATGAAATTAATTAAATTTGGGGGAAATGTCCTTTTAGGTGCTTAACCCCCTGAATAAATAAATAAGTAAATGGACTTCGAGTTGTGTCCTACTCATTTAGCTAGTTAATGACAACATATGGTAACATTTATAATACTCTAGGAGTCCCTTGAGTATTTTATTAAATTATATTTGAAGTATTTTATTAAACTATACTGGCTTTGTATAAAATTAAGTAAATTTGGTTAAATAGATTTGCTTACCTAATTTTAGGTAACATTATAAAAATAGCAATAGAGTTACTATGTGCAGGCTCTACAAAGTGCTTTGCAGTAATTCTCTTTCAGGTGTTGCTTAAAACAACCTATGAGGTCAATGTTGTTATTGTTCCCATTTACGGAGGAGGAAACCCGAGTTTTAAAACGTTAGTCACTTACTAATAAGTGGTGGATGGGGGTTTGATGTCTCTACATTGTGCTTATTAGTTGATATGTAGGGACCATTGTGTTCTAACTGTCTCTTCCATAACAGACTCAGTCTCTGTGCCTGCACTTAGCTTCTCTTTTTTGGTAGAATTTAAAAAATGAAACCTGAATCCATGCTTCTACACAGTGGCTAAGAGTATGTCTTCACCATGCGACCTCCTGCATACTGTATTCTAGAGAAAAAACTACACGTTTTGTTCACAGGTAGCGATAGCACACAAGAAATAAAAGTTAAAAGGGGAAGCAGGCTAATTTTTGAGCAGCCGTTATATGTTAATGGTTTCAAAATCAGGCTACCAGGTTTAAGTCCTGGTTTCACAACGTAGTAGATCTGTGGTCTTGAATCAGTGACTTACCTCTCTGTGCCTGGCTTCCAAATCCGTTAAATTAGAGTAATACTAGTACACATCTTGTAGGATTATTGTGAGAACTAAGTCAGTCCAGTACCTGGAAAGAAGTAGATCAGTGCTGTACACAGTAATGCTCCATAACTGGTTAGTTGTTTCTACAAAGCAGAGGCCAGGAGCTGGGATCTGACAGTGAACACCAAGCAAGTCCAGGGCTCTGCCCTCAAGCTGTGTAGTCTGGAGAAGGTTGCAGATTAGGCAGCAAATCATTAGATCAACAGATATTGTGTGATGAGCACAGCCGTATAGACAGTACTGAAAGGTAGAAGAGTCCCTCGGAGAGATCTGCCCTAGACGTGGGAGTCAAGGGTACGTGGAAGATAAAAGACCACAGACCCCACATTTATGATAAGACTTTATTATTTAGCAAGAACCACCCTACAGGGAGGAAAGAGGGCGTTGTCTAACAGCCAGAGGCGAGGCCACCACCAAATCTCAGTTTCTTACCACATCAGGATTGTTCTTTAGACACAGCTATATCCTGAGCTGAGACCTCCTCTGAGGATAGCCTGTGGTCAGCCAGGGAGGAGAGCTGGAGTATTCCCAGGGGGGACTACGGGGTACTCAGTATGGCATTGGGGTGGGGAGGGGGCCTCAGCAAACTTACAAAAGGCTGTTTGGAAGGGGTCATAATGTTTGTCCTGTGCAGTATTGAGATTTATCATTTTATTGGGACTTTAACTTTTTCTGACTGCTAATATTTGATACTTTCTTATTAGGAAGGGGCTGATTTCTCCATTCAGGGAAAACTTCCAAGGCAAAGTGACATCCCAGTGAGACCTGAATGATGAGTAGGAGTTCGTCAGCTCAGGACTCGAGCTGAGGGGGCTGGGAGGGCTGCATTCTAGGCAGAGGCTGCTCTTGTACCTGCTGTGGGCAATCCAAGGCTGTGAGTTCATGGACTCCACTCCCTCCGGCTCAGTGTAGGGCAGCCCTGGTTCACAGTAAGAAAGGGAAGAGTTACAGCTAGAGAACTCGAGTGGCCATGTTGGAAGTGACCTTTTAAACATGTTAAGAAGTTTGAGCTTTATCTTGAGGGCAGTGGAAAACCAGTGAAGTCCTTTGAACCAAATATTGACATTTCTGGTTCTTTCCATTCCTCCCTCTTTCCTTCATACAGTTCTTTTTCTCTGCCCCAACCTTAATGGAGTGTACCCGGGCTCTGTGCTCAGTCCTCTCTGCCGCTCAAGGACACTGCCTGGGCAGTCTCATCCATTCCCATGGCTTCGCCTAGGTGCTGATACGTCCTAGATGTATCTCCCAACCTGATCTGTCTCCCATGCTGCATTCACACGTGGCTGGTGTGCACGGCCACTCCAGATACTCTGCACAACCCTCAGGTTCAGCACACCCAAAACTGAACTTACCTCTCTTTTCCCCACAGTCTGCCATTTCTCCTTTATTTCCCTGGCTGTGTGGAAAGCCCGACGCTACCTAGACAACCAGATATATAAAAGTCTTTCTTCCTCAAATCAGGAGCTAAGTGCCACCCAGTCCAATTCTCTACCATCCAATCCGCCATGTATACCCTCTGTGTAGAGGTGCACCTACCCTCTCTTCCTAGAGAGAAAGCCCAGCTGTCTCCTCTACCACTGATCTTACACCCCTCCAATCCATTCTCCACACTTCTACAAGTGACCTTTTTGAAAGGCAAATCAGTTCTTTTATGGCTGCCTAAAACCAGCCTCGCCTTCCAGCCTGGGTCTCTGTCCTGCCCACCCAGCACCCTGAGCTCCATCCAGCCTTGTTCAGCTACCAGTTCAGCCTCACTGAACTCTTGCTGTTCCCTCGGTGCGCTTGCTGTGTGCCTCTCCTGCCTTTTCCTGGTGTGCCCCCATTCCACCCTGCCTACTGACTCCTGACATCTTTTTCAAGTCTCTATTTAAGGAAAACCTTTTAGAAATCATTTCTGACTATCGTCATCAAAGTAACAGTAGCAAATATTTACCTAGTATTTACTGCGTGCCAGATACTATTCTAAGAACTTGGTATTAACTTATCTAAGATAACCACCTTATCTCAATTTTACTAAGGAGAAACGGGCATAGGGAGCTTAAACGACCCGCCCAAGGTCACACTGCTAGTAAGTGACAGAGCCAGGGTTCAAACCCAGAGTCCACGCTCTCAGCCACTGTGGTGCCATGGCCTCACACGGCGCTTCTTGACCTTTCCTCACTCCCGGCTCTAGGCATGTCCGCCTCCCACTGCAGAAGAGCAGGTCTCAGCAGGATGGGGGAGAGGTTTCCTGGGTCTTTGTTACCCTCAAGGCTTAGCACACATCCAGCACGTGGAGGTGGTGGGCAGATTCTTGCTGACCGTGCCTACCTCTGCTTCTTGTCAACTGCTAATCAGTCTTTTAAGCACTTGGTATGTAGCACAGACATCCTTCTGAAAAGGAAGTCTTATATTGAACTGTTCAGCTTCAAACCTCAGGAATGAAGGATGAAAGATGGATTTGAGGTGTGGAGGAAGCAAAGGGTTACCAGGAATGTTTCAGATCACTGCTGTAATGATTACAGGCCCCCAAGGGTCTTCTAGACTGGCTCTAGTCGAAATAAGAATGAGTCTTCACTGGATGGACTGTTTGGACATCTCTCCTATCCGCATGAGATCAGTGAGTA
Source organism: Avahi laniger (assembly GCA_963575035.1). NCBI lineage: Eukaryota > Metazoa > Chordata > Mammalia > Primates > Indriidae > Avahi > Avahi laniger. The sequence goes on from CAUYSK010024237.1 coordinate 30,020, forward strand.
ATTATGTTGCCAGTTTAAGGAGTTAAAAATAAAAATCTAAGATGATGTGTGAAGTTCATTAACCCCTACGTTAGTTGAACATGTAAAGCTGGGTATATTGTGCTCAGGGCTTTGTACGTGTGGCAGGTATGTATTATATCCAGTGTTTAAATGAGGAAACCAAGGCTCAGAGAGGCTGGGTTCCTCCCCGTCCTATTTTTAATGGGACAAATTGCTTCCCTGTGTTGTCTTCAAAGATGGTTTTTTGGTTAGTTTGAGAGGAAAGAATGTTGGAGGGACTTGCTCGAGAGATTTGCTGGATTTTGCTTTTAAAAGGTGTGTCTCTCAAACTTACAGGTGGAAAGTGAGACCAACGTCCTGCAGGACGGCTCCCTCATTGACCTGTGCGGAGCCACGCTTCTCTGGAGAACAGCAGATGGCCTCTTTCATACTCCGACTCAGAAACACATAGAAGCCCTCCGGCAGGAGATCAACGCTGCACGGCCACAGTGTCCCGTGGGGCTCAACACCTTGGCCTTCCCCAGCATCAACAGGAAAGAGGTGGTGGAGGAGAAGCAGCCCTGGGCTTATCTCAGTTGTGGCCACGTGCACGGATACCACAACTGGGGCCACCGGAGCGACACAGAGGCCAATGAGAGGGAGTGTCCCATGTGCAGGACTGTGGGCCCCTACGTGCCCCTCTGGCTCGGCTGCGAGGCGGGATTTTACGTAGATGCAGGGCCACCAACTCATGCTTTCACCCCCTGTGGACACGTGTGCTCAGAGAAGTCTGCAAAATATTGGTCTCAGATCCCGTTGCCTCATGGAACTCATGCATTTCATGCCGCCTGCCCTTTCTGTGCGACGCAGCTGGTTGGGGAGCAAAACTGCATCAAATTAATTTTCCAAGGTCCAGTTGACTGATGCCCTTGACAGCCATCTACGACTTTATTAACAAGTTACTGTGAAGATTTTGCCACTAACTCTAGATTTTACCTTTTTGTAATGCTGTTTATTAAGGGGAGGGGGGACTAGGGCTGGGACAAAAGAGGGGACACAGTGATGAAACATGGCAGGAGTGTAACAGATACCAGCGGTGTGTTGCATGCTCATAACAGCAGCATCGTCATTGAAGTCTGCTTGATTAAACCGTAATACCTGTGTAATGATTGGATTTTAAATGCCATGCTTTTATTTTTAACCTTGGGTTTTTAACCAGGTTTTTTCCTTTTTAAACTTGGACAAAACTTTAAGTCACATTTTACAAATGTAGAAGAAATTTATTCAAAAGTTGTTGGCACTTAACGTGCAGCCTTCAGTGCTGCGCGGTATAGGCGTTACCTGAAAGACGTGCGGTGTCTGGAAATACTTGATACTAGCTAGACTCTGACCAGATACCAAAGGGGCGGCTCTATACAATGTGATTGGTGCATAGGAGACCTTAGGCACAGGTGGTTGTTTTGGAATCTGGGGCTTTTTTCTGGTTTATTATTCTTTTAGGGGGAGAGAATATTCATATACTGTGGGCTTTTTTTTAACTTTAGCAGAATTTACTTTATACACTCATTCATCAAATACGTGGCATTTCAAACAAAGAATTTTCCATAACTTTTTAATCTGCCTTTTGTTATTTCTGCCTCATATGATTTGTCACTGATACTCATCTTTCATGGCCAAAACTGTTGGGTTGATGAAAATATGTCAGCTCTTAAAATTTAATTAACTGAGGATAATTGCGACAGCAGTAGACATGGCCTAGCTACTAACTAGAGTACCAAGTTTATTTGCTTACTGAACTGTTTTAAGATTTAAGGATGATTAAAAATAAGCTTTTACTTTTTAAAACCACTTGTTGGGGTTTCGTAAGGTTTATAGGTTTTTTTTCTTCCTTAAGAAAGCCAAATTCTGTGAGCCTGAAAACAACAGATCACAATGATGCAGTCACTTTTGTTCACTGCCTCACCACCATCTGTCACCTTCCCTTGCAGCCTACAGAGCCCTGTAAGTTTTGAAAATGTTTGCAAATCAAACTAAATTTAAATGTGATCATTAGATATACACAACACCAAGTGGTACATCTGCAGAGATCATTTGAAATTCTTGATTTTGAGCGAGCAAATGAGTGTTTACTGAGGAATAATTAAATCAGAATTTCAGATGAGCTCCTCCACCCCTCTCTGTTAGTTTCATTTCATCTGATTAATAGTTCTCAGATGCTCATTCTCTGTGCTCGGTACCAGTAGCATCACCGCTCCCAGAATATGCAGATCCTTCAGGACAGGAGACTGGTAGCAGCTGGCTGAGATAAAATAAATCCCTGCCACATGGAGCAAGTATTTATTTAAACTAACATTCTCTTAAATTGACTATTGCAGATTTGGGTGACCTTTTTTTTTAACCTTTGTAAATATATATAATTTATATGATTCTAATATACTATATCCATACTTGAATTGGTTGTTCCATGTTTTGCCTCCCAGCAGATATTTTGCCTGTTTGCAGTCGTTCTAACCTATTTGAATACCCTTTTCCTTAAAATGATATGATTGCTGCTGTTTAATTTGACTTAGTATTTTAAAAGTTCAGCCTGTGAGTTTTAAAATAGCTTTATTTTTCAATGGAGATCGTTGTTTAGGATGAGGCAGTTTTGGTTTGGTTTGGGATAATTTTTAAACGATGTGAAAATTCAACAACAGTCCTCTTACTGACAGCTTCTGTATAGCTTACCCTACCTGCAGACAGAAAATGAAAGAAAAAAAAAAAGAGACTTGCCTAGAATAATATATTGAATGCCTTTTGATTTAGCCAGAGTCTCCAATGATTAGCTTTCACTGATAGAGTGTATCTTTTCAACTTGTGATTCTTTGGGCTCCAAAGAATGATAAAGGAGGCACTTGATCGTTTTCTTTCCTATGTGGCTAAAAGATGGCTTAAGGATTCTTGATACCTTAAAAGCATCTTATAAGCTAAGTGGTCTTGCATCCAAACAGGCTGGATTTTACCTACCAAAAAAAAAAAAAATTTTTTTCCAGAAAGTTATGCATATCATAATTTTCCATTTCAAAAACTATATATAAGTCTAGTAGTTCTGCATGTGACATGTGCCCAAAAATAAAGTTACCTTCCAACCTGAAAAGTCTTGGACTTTTAGTGAACTCAGATACCTTAAGTGTAAGTTGAAATTTGGGTAGTGATTTCCAAGCTCTTGGAAGAGGTAACAGTGAACCGCCCTCTATCCGCTCAGTATCTTTTCCTCTGGCTTCCAAGTGAGGTTGCCTCCCACCCTGCCTAAGGAACCGCAGAGAGGTGGCAAGTCTGCAGAAAGGAAACCATGCTAGTCTTAGCCACTTGTAGTAGGATCCCTTTACAATTTTGACCAATGAGATTCCTTTATAATTTTTTTCCAGAGTTGAAAGCAATTTAATCTGTGAGAATGAAGAGCTCTAGCTCACCAAAGTAGAGTAGTACAATTCAGAAACGTTAACTTCTGAAAGGTCACTTCTATTTTTATTCTTGCTTGCCATCACATTCAAGGATGAGTCCCACTCCCCTGTATGTATGCATAAGGAAATTGCTGACCAATTATCTTGATCTCAGTCTGACTAAAATGCCTTTTGTGAGTAGGTTTCCATAAGTAAAGCCCCAGTGATGTATTCCCATAGAAATATTACTTTTTTCAGTTGTTTATGTCAGTTTACTACAAAAAAAAAAAAGATTCAGAGTGGATGGAGTACAACTCTGAGTATTTTTCTAGTCTGGAATTTTTTATTAATAATCGGTGCTGCCGGGTCATGCATGCTGCAACTCTCAACATTTCCCTTATTTGGTCAGCTTTTTGCAAAAAGGGCTACAGCTCACACTGCAGAGAAAAGTATTAAGTTTTTTGGATTTTTTTTTTCCCTAACTGTGGCCCAAAAGAATTAAAATTTGTTAATATAAATAGAAAGCATATTTATCATTCCTCGATAGTTAATTATAGAGTTTGGTAACTTTGTGCCTCAGGGAAGCCATGTGATATATAACTGGTTATAGAATTTCAGGGTTAGGGTTTAAAGAAAGGAGAAAGCCATTGGAAAAATGATGGGCTTCATTAAGGAGACTAATGAATCTGTATGCAGAAATGTGCCAGGAACTGGCATAAACATGATTGTAGTAGAATTTATTTTCCAGTACCAACAGGGAAATTATTTTAAGTTATTACGTATACTGTATTAGGAAAGTTGAGGAGAACTCCTTTCTTCATAAAGCTTCAATGCCTTTTATTGTTTTTGCTTTCACAGAAAAACTTAAACCTCTGTTATTTGGGAGCTCAGTATTGTTATTTGGGCACTTTTGAGAGTTTAAAGCATGTTTTCTACTTAATTTAAGTGTAATATAGGTTATATAGAATTGTTACCTGCAGTTCTATGATTTTTCTCAACTTTTCTTTTCTGAAGCCATTCTGTTCTTTGGATGTGCATGAAAGGGTGCATGATCGCACCATTGTAAATGCTGGGTGAAAACTAGTTATCTTCATGCAATCTTGCCTCATAACAGTGGAACTTCTGAAAGACAAACCACAGGACCTTGGTTTTAAGCCAAATCCAGCCCCATTCCCTTGGCTGTCGATCTTATGTCCCAGTAGTTTAGTCTTTGAGAACTAAGGACATGATGTTCCTCCTTCAGTGCTGGAAACACGGCACATGGCTCTGTTATCATTTCTTTGTGATTCAAAGGCCAATGAGACAACTTCAGGATCTTCTTAAGAGAATGTGAGCATTATTGAAGTAGTAAAACAAAAGAAGTTTCAGTATTTTTTTTTTTTTTTAGTAAAACTTATATCCTTTTGAATAAGTTTTTGCCCTCATGAAGAATCCTCTGGAGGAACATAGGGGAAAACAAATTATTTTTCCAGTTCTACTTAACTGTTTCTAAATGTGTTTCTAAACAAAAATAAGCTGGATGAAAGGAAAGCTATTTCTTTTTAGCTGAGATGACAGATTGCTTCTCTGTATTAAATAGTCTAGAAATTAAGGGGGTGGTCATATTTACCATGTATAGTGTTATGAGCAGTTAAATTTTATGGATATATTTGTAAAATTGTTCTTTTATATTTCATGTGAAATTGAAAAGTTTATTTCTTCACTATTGTACCTGTGGAAATACAAGCCATTTTACAGGAAAAGAATCTTCAAAAAATATTAAACGGATCTGAGTATGTTTGTGAATCGTTGTCTTCAGACTCTGTGGTTGTCACTGGGTTCATCAGGACATTCAATAGGAAATTGATTCAAAAATACACTTGATTTTTGTATTTCTCAGACTTTTAAGTTAATCCCAAATAATCGAGTTTATTAATCGTTTTATATCCTGCACAGTACATATTTAAATCTGGATTCTGAAAATCCCCTAAATTTTTTTTATTAAGGAAATTCTTATGGTGCTTATATTACTATTTCTTATGCGATTATATCACTGTCAAATAAATCTAACTTCCAGGCAAATTTAACCTGGCTTGTAGACTTAATGGGTTTTCTTCATGATCATTACAGCCTATTGCTGCTTTTGTGACAGACTTCATTCACTTTTAATGACATAATAATTATTGTTTGTAAGCTCTCAAGCCTTAAACTAATATATCTATCATAAGAAAATATATGTATTTATGACAGTTTTTTCCTTATCACAGTATTCAAGGAGTCAGAATTATTGAGGGAAATAGATTTTTCATTCCCAAAAAATGCACATTTAGATAGACTTTTATTTCAGGGGATAAAAGTTCCATACTTTATCAAATCTAAGATCCCATGAATTATAAGATGTGTTGTAGAAAAATACAGCCAATTACAATTGTAGGATAAATCCCATCTGGCAGGACTGCCAAGACCATTCAGTGGGGATGGAATAGTGTTTTCAACAACTGGAGCTGGAACAACTGGATATCCACATGCAAAAGAAAGAAGTTGGACTCCTACTTCACATAATACACTTCATCATTCAACTTTAACGTGTTACAAAACTAACGATGCCGTGTTGCATTTGCCAAATACAGTTAACAATACTTATAACTTGTTGCAAAGTGTCACTTAAAATAGTGGCTTTAGGCTGGGCATGGTGGCTCACACCTGTAATTCTAGCACTCTGGGAGGCCCAGGCAGGAAGATTCCTTGAGCTCAGGAGTTTGAGACCAACCTGAGCAAGAGTGGGACCCCATCACTACTAAAAATAGAAAAATTAGCCGGGTGTTGTGGTGTGCACCTGTAGTCCCAGCAACTTGGAAGGCTGAGGCAGGAGGATCACTAGTTCCCAAATTTACGTCAGTTGTACTGTCGATATTATGTAATTAAATATCTTAGAACCTCATGAGATATGAGAATCAAAGAGTTGTTTTGCCTATGAAAATTAAGTTGAATACTTTGAAAGGGCTCTAAACAAGTCACTTAAAAAAAGGTTTCACGTGTGGGCAAGAAAACTGTGAAAGGTTGGGAAATGCACGGGTTTTGTGAAGTTTTTGCTCAGATTGTCCCTGGTAACTTTTGATTCTCACTCCCCTTTAAAGATGCTAACAATCAGAAATGATTCATTGCGAATGTGGTTCATTCAAGAAAGACCCCTTGGATCTTAGGTAACTGGACCTATACTCAAAGAAAAGGCTTTGGCATACTATCAAAATACTAGTATACAAATGTGCGTTTGTGTTTTTAAGTTAAAGTGAGGTGTTACAATAAATGCACAAAGTATGCTTTTTTATAAGTTCCCTGCTATAAATGACTTTCAATGAACTGAATAACTACATTGGATAGGAGAGTTTCTGCCATAGTTCAAATAGGTCTTTTGTGCACCCAACTAGAAAACTTTTATCAATCTGTTTTTCCAAAGTAAGTTTAACAATGAGTTTGTTTTCATTTATTTCCTTCATTAATTCTGTCAAAAAATACTTATCAAGCCACCACTGTGTTCTGGACACTACACTAGCTCCTTGAGGAGACTGGTGTGAATAAGGTCTAAGATTGGCTTAAAACTAACTTTTCAGCCTGTGGGGAATACAGACAAGTAAAAGTAAGCATCATGCTATAGGAGAGAACAGAAGAGAACTACCTGACCTATATTTGGAGGGTGAGAAAAGGCTTTACTAGCAGGTCAAGTATTTGAATTTATTCATCTCCTGTTTTTACCCTTTGGATTTTGATTAAGCACAATTTTTCTCATTTTTGTTTTTTGGGCTTTTTTCCCAGTTTAAAAAAAAATTCTTCCCCAAAACTCCTTGGCCTGAAACCAAATGAGAATTATCTTTGATAAATTATTGGCTTGTAACTTATCCCTGTGAATTTTGACAATGCTGATGTAATAAGCAGCTGCTGCACAGTTTGGAAGCCAGATGTGCAGGCACAGACAGACCCACACGCCTTGGCACTGCTTCCCCAACTGCCTGTGGTAAGCACGCTCCCAGGAAGCCCAAGTCAAGGAAATAAGGAAAACCGTCATCATGGCCATTACCATGTGTGCTGCCAAGTTCCCCAAATTTTTGATTGAATGCTGGACATTGTATATTAAAAGTAAAATTTTAGAGGCTTCAGATAGTGTTCTTCACCAGGGAGGAGTCATGCTTTGTTTTGCTGGGCAAGCTCAGAAGAGGCTAACTAACTTTCACTAAGTGAGTCAAGTCTAGACTCCTATGTCCTTCAACCAAGAGCCTGGTTTATTACCCAGGGCCTTCCCCCTGTGGGTCCTGAACCAGAATCCTTGTTCCCTATCTATGCATAATGACCCAGCCAAAAACTTCACTCTCTTTTCAGAGGCTAGCTACTTAACATTTTAGCCTTTTGCTCTGTTAACCTCTTGAAGGGAAAACCTACTATGTGCCAGAGGCAGTTTTCTGCCCCTCACCAGGGTTCTTGGCCTCTTAAATTTCCAGCTTTGTCTTTTGAACCCTGCAAGGCTGTCCAGAGCTCTTCTGGTTTCTCTGCCTCCAGTAGCAGACTTTTGCTCTACATCTAGAATCTGCAAATGGTCCAGGGTAAAAAGAAGTTGCAGACGAACAGCTCACCTCTCTGTGATTCTACCCTCTTAAGATTATGGCCTTTCTAGGCTTCTATGCATCAACAGCCCTCTTATGCCTTTTAACAGTTTTAAAGCTAATTTTTTTATGTGGCTTTTCTAGTTATCCTGGGTGACATTCATCTGCCGCATGACATCCTATTCAGGGGCAGAAGTCCTAAGCCTGTATTTGAAACCATAGGGCAGGAACTGTGTTCAACATGTAGCTTTTTAATTATTCAATTTCTATATCAGGGCTATAAAAATTTCTCCTCTTTTCAGAAAGTTAATGTTCTTTAAGATTTGACAAATGCATACCAAAATTTAGTTTTTTCTCCTTTTAATATCAAATGATCAAGTTTTCTTACAAAAACATTAAAGCATAGCATTTGGTGATTCCACATTAAATGTTCAGCGATGATTTGTTAAATCAACTTTATTTCAGTGGGGCTTATGGACTCACTTGGAGTTGACCAGACTTAATTCTGGAGGAAGATGCATCCTCTCCTGTTTTCTGAAGGAGCCATTATGCATGTGAACAGAGAGAGGGTTCAGGCTTTGGCGATTCAGGCACTAGAATAAGCTGGTTTTGCCCAGAAGAGCTTCAGTTGGGGAATTTGGTCACTTGCGCAGAAAAGCCAGTGGACTCAACTTTGGGGAATATCAAGATCCCAAACACCAGACTGTCCAGAAGGATCTTACTGTCTTTAGTGAACTCTCAGCAGTTGGCCTTCCTCTGAGGCCACGGCAATTGAGGCAGGGCAAAGGTCAGAGTGACATGGAGAATGAATTACCCCAAATCAAAGCTCAGATAGAGTCGAGGGCTTGTAAAGGGCTGGCTCCTTGGCTTAAGGTCACTGTGATCTGGGTCCTTGAGGGAATTGGAGTGTCTGTCTATTTCCATTCAGAAAGGAGAGGAGAAATGCTCTGGAAACAGTACCACTTGCCTCCATATCCATGAGCCTCTCCCGGCCTCCACCCTGCAGTTCCTTGTCAGTCATCTGAAAGGAAGGTCCCCTGAGCTGACAGGGGCCTTTAGAGAGAAGATCGTTATATTCTCTCGGTAGGTTACCCCTCTGTTTAAGAAGCAAACCTCTCGTCACCCCACTGTAGAGCATCTCCACGTTCTAAACCACGCCACTGTTTTTAACGTGTGTCCTTGTGCTTCTTCTTCAGGGAGAGTCAGGATTCTCTTATTTAAAATACGTGGCATTCCTCGGAAGAAAGATGAACACCTCTAGTGTTCTCGGATGCTCCTGTTCTAATGGCAAAGTCAAGAGTTGCTCCTTTTCCTAGCTTCCCTCTGCGCCTCAGAACTGCGCAGGCGCCGCTCCCCCCCCACTCCCCCGCTCCCTGTGCCCTGGCTGGTGTCACAAGCCGCGGCCACAGCAGATGCGGGGAGATGCACGCGCACTGCTCCAGTCAAGGAGCTAAAAGAGCAACGGCTGGGGCAATTTCAGGATTTCAGCAGGTAATCAAGCGACTAAGTGCAAAAGCGGGATCTGACAATTCTGCGGGGGACTGGGACAGAGAGCAGTGAGAATTTGAGCTTCAAGGAGACTCGTCCCTCGGCTGCCAACGAGAGATGAAAAATGTAAACCTGGCGACTTTGTCCAGTTAAGCACAGCAGATTTTCCCGCGTTAGACCTACTCCCTAAATAGTAGGAGTACCCTTTCTCATCTCACATCAGACTTTCTCAGATATATTTATTTCATATTATATACTCCAGTTCACCTATATATATGGGGTTAAATTCATCCCTGGTTTAATAATATCTTTCAATAGACTTATGAAAAGATGGGTATTTTCAGGGAGGAGTATTGTGCCAATATAGGCTGAGGCTTATGGACAGTGTTCCTTCTGAAATGTTCTT